>JAQFJA010000015.1:17545680-17557359 GCA_029874485.1 Naso brachycentron
ACTATATTGATTTCTAGTTATTGAATCGTATCATATTGTGTAGGATTGTAGGATAGTAGGATTGCAAGAAGAGTGACCACCGGACCAAACGCTATTTTGGGCACTGCAACGAATTCAGTAATGCTAAGGAGTTATGGTCAGTGTACACCGCCAATGGTGTACAACTGCCACCGACTTATACATCGAAATGCTTCAAGGACAGAATGAGCGCGAGTGCTTCTTGTTCTTTGATAGAATAATTTTTTTGACAAGGCGTGAATTTTTTCGAAAAGAAGCTAACAGGCCTGTCTATGCCAAGCTCATCAGCCGGCACAAGGACAGACCCTGCACCCACATGACTGGCATCCACATAAAGCTTGAATGGTCTGTCGAAACGCGGAGTGGCCAGAATGGGGGGCAGAGCAGAGGAGCGCCTTAACCTGCTGGAATGCTCTCTGGCACACTGGTGACCAAATGAACTTTGCCTCTCCTTTAAGCAAGTCTGTGAGGGGTGCCACAACAGTTGAAAAGTTTCTACAAAAATTCCTGTAGTAACCTACGAGGCCCAGAAAGCGCATTAACTCAAAGGAACTTGCCAATAGCCTTTTAGCAGATCGAATTTACTTTCACCGAGCCCACCTGATCACTGCAGTCTTCCATCCTGGGCAAGGGAAAAGAGTCAGGCTTTGTGACATTATTCACTTTGTGGAAGTCAGAGCAAAAACGTAGCGTGTTGTCAGACTTTGGAACGAGCAAACATGGCGAAGCCCAGCTGGAAAAACAAGGCTACGCTATACCATTTTCCAACATGTACTTGATCTCGGCATCCAAATATTCACGTCTTTCCACATTAACATGATAGAAACTTTGTTTGATTGGTTTGGCATCACTAACGTCAATATCATGAACAATCAAATGTGTACGACTCGGCGTATCACCAAACAAACACGGAAAACTCCGGATTAACTGGATGAGCTCCGTGCGGCGTGACTCAGATCCGCTGGCTGGCTGTCCTCTGAGTATCCTGTAAAAAAGTCCAGTCTCTGTGGACAGCCCAGGCTCCAAAAATGCCAACAAAAACACTGTGGTCCAGGCTGCACGAACCAGCCAATCACCGATAAGAGTGAGTGGGGGGTGTGGTTGGGGGTTTGCATGCGTGTGTGCGTGCACATGAAGGGGGGGTGGGGGAGTGGAGTAGACAAGAGAAGTTAGCTAGAGGAGAGCTAGGACGCCAACAGCGAGACAACAACCAGTATTTTTTGGAAAAATGAAATGGCTGACACAGGACCAAAAAGGAGACGTTCAGAAGCACCGAGAGCCTGAAGAAGTTGCATCACCGCAGCAACGTTATCGTCAGGCTAGCACGAAATTTCTCTGACATGCGCGTTCATGTCAGGGAGCACGAGAGGGGGAGAAGCGGCGATGGAGAGAGGAGGAGATGGGGAGGGGCGGAGATGGGGAGGGGCGAGCTAGCTCTGTTTTATTTGAAAACATTGTCGAACGTCAACAGAAGTAACGTCAACCAATTGTGCTTAGAGTGCCTTTAATTTGATTTTTCATTTGTTTTTAGGATCTCTTTGAGCCTCACTGGGCTATTCTTCCCGTTAACACTCACTTGCTGTTAAATTTGACTGTTGAGAGTTTTGAGGCAGGGACAAATCACCTCAGCACATCTCCTCATTGTTTCAACAATTACAAACTTTAGGTAAAATAAACCTTCTATTTATAGAGTGAGAAGTTAAGCTATCTTTGGAATGAGCAATTGGTCAGACATCAGAGATGCAGTGGCAGAAAACAGCGTAAATAGCCAGAATAATTTCACATGTGAACTTACTGAATTAAGAGTTTATTTCAACCAAAGCAGCTTGTGATTATTCAAAGAGTGAAAGGTGAGTCAAGGTGATTTTGTTGAGTTAAATTTGTTTCTGTTGTGTTTGAATGAAAGGCCATGGTCTACTTTGTCCTGCAACAGTCTCAAAATGACCTAAAAATATTTTTACACTACGATGTAAAATATCTTGAACGTGTTTTGCGCAGCTGCTCAGTAAAACGTGTCTCTTCAATCTCCCTTCAGTCTCAGTCAGTCAGCCCCTGTGTGCACGCGGGCCCCGGCTCAAGAAACGGTGTCCTGTCATCCAGGGGAAGATAGAAAAATGTGTTTGGGATGATCAGAAAGCTTTCCCAGGACAGAAAGGACTTTTGTATGTACACTATGTATGTTTTAGTGAACTACTGCTTAGCAAAGCAGAAAAGGCAATTTCAGATGTCCTGTCCCATTCTCTCATTGGACTCATAATTACAATGACAGCATATAGCTAATTATATGAGGACTGCAACTTTTGATGTCTCTCCTGATGTTGATATAGAGAATAGTTGATGCCGATGGCTAAAAGTGTCCTTTTTGCTAGCGGTCGAACCAAAGGCTCAACTTATCACACAGCTTCTCAGTCATAAACAGTGTTTGAAGGGCAGCACGAAAAACAGAGTAAATACAAAACATTACTCTTTTTGACAAAAAAAGCTTTGGTCTGCTTTCGTTGTGTTCCTCAGCTGATGGAAACAGCTCAGTTGTATTTGTTGGGGTTTTTCGCTGAAAAGTTCTGCAGCTGAAGAGAGTGAACAAAAGCAGTACAGTTGTGGTTCTGTCTTAAATTCAAATAATGCTCTGTAAAGCTGAGCGGAGCTGCAGATTCAGGTAATAATTCTCTGTAAGTCCATCACCATGAGTGATGACATCATCTTCTGGTCATCATGTGATACGTTGTCATTATAAAAGCATTGATTGTAGCCTCTTGAAGGACTTGTGTCCAAAAAATCAAGTACGTGTGGTATTTTACTGTTGAAAAATGATCTTGTCAGTTTGCTCTGGAAAAGAACAACTTTCCATTTGTTTTTGATAAAAAAAATAATAAATGAAATAAATTACAAAGAATGTCCTCTTTGCTGTGGTTTTGCTGAAAAGTGATAAATGGCTACCACGTAACACACTGGTGCAAAATTGTTGTGCTGCGCAGGACTCAGTATGTTTGAAATAATGGAAAATTCTCCATAAAAGGACAGAATGTCAGGTTGTCCGTTTGACTGGTTTCCCATAGAGTTGTTCAGATACCAGTATCAGAAAGTGCCTCTGATGCAGCTGAAAATGCTGATATCGATATCGGTGAGTACACCAGTCTGTGCACCAATCCAATACCATTGGATTTATTGACTGCTAAACGGTACCCAGTTAGCTTAGTTAGCTCTGAAATCTTAATATACCTAAAATCAATTCTTCTTTGCTGCTCTGAAACAGTTCACATGACATTGTGGTGCCAATGTCGACTACTGTTTTTCAGAAAACCAAAAAAGAGCGAATAGAGCCAATGGAACCAGCAAAATGTCTACATCTGGTAAAATTTACCGCACAAAATCCCACCAGTAAAAAGATTATAAGGAAGAAATGAAAGTTTTTAAGATTTTATTTATTAAGCTGCTGTTGCATTGCTGTTTTATTGTTTCATTTAAATCCCTTTATTTTACTAAATTATGATTACACCTTAAGTTTCAAAGGAATTGTTTTTTTTTTAATGCACTGGTATCAGATCAGCACTCACTATCAGCTGTAAGCAAGTTTGGGTATTGGAATTGGTGTTAAGGTGGAAAAAATTGTGATGGGCCATCTCTGGTTTCCCACAGAAATTAAAGAAACAGTTCAGAGTCAAATATGGATCCTAACTATCAGCTCAAGTGAGTTTCTGTGCTAACTTATTCTTTTACCAAACAGAAAGACAAGCTGAAAGTAATTATATGATAAGTCAGTTTGACTACGAGTGACAGGATATCAGCTCTTCTGTCAGTAACGTTGAAATGTTGCATTTATTACCTTTAACTGAAACTACTGAAACCGCATCGCACCTGAATGTGTGTGTGCTTGCTTGTTCAGGGCTTCCCTTCACATCAAACGTCTGCTTACGCCTCCGCTGTCATGACTTTGTCTGAATTCACATTCAACAGAGGAGAAATCATGCAAAGCGGACGTTTGATATGTGGTTGCCTGGCAACAGTGTAAGGTAGCAGCTTTTCTGAGTGACTCAATACAAAGTGTCAGAGTTGGAGAAGCGCGCGCGTGTGTGTGTGTGTGAGAGAGAGAAAGCTATTAAATTAATTCATCTGCAGCCATACAGAGAGAGCTGGTGGGGCACAACACATCTCGCTGCTGAATACACTCTGAATGCGAATCACAGCTTTTATGAATTTCTATTGGCTGGTGTCACACAGGAAACAGTGCAAATGAATCAGCATATCAGGCCATGTGCTGCATGCATGACTAACACAGCATTACCTTCAATTATGTTGCTACATGAAACATCTATCAGCACCACATCAGGGCTAATTTCTTTTATTTTGCCACCAGGAACGGAGACACCTTCCTAATGGCTCCATTAGCTCATACACAGAGTTTTAATGTCATTGCTGACAGTTTTTCCATTTCAGTTTGCTCAATAAATCAGACTATCAAGCTCACAATCATAATGTAATTTTTTAAATTGCACTTTGCCCAGTAAAAAGATTAACATGGGTGTCAGTGAGGTTTAGAAAACCAAGTTTAAATCAATTTTTTTCTGTGTAATGTTTGATAATTTATCAGGCCTTTGTCATTTAAATGTAGTATTTAGTGTCATTTAGCAGAACAGACTTGGTAGTGATGGAACAAAATATTCATAGGTATGTTTTAGATAGTGTATAACTGAAAATAAAAGTTGAGTGATGGTTGTGTGGAACGGACATCACGTCCGTTTTATGTCTGCTAAACTATCAACAATGTCTGACTCTCAATCACAATACGATAGGCAGGAAGCTCCACTGTAACTGCGGCTGTCCCGTGTCTGCTCACTGTGACAATGTGATGTGATTTCAAGGGAAAAATGTCCGTTTGTCTGTTTCCACAGTGCATGGTGGGCCAGAATCTCAGTCACAACACAATATAACAACTTGCTTGGCGATTTTTTTCTGCGAGACGCGCGGATCTCTGCTAAAATGAACGGAAAAATAACCTGTTGAGAGTCATACTGACATACCAGCAACAGTCACTGTAGTTTCAACATTTCCAGTGTGCCTTTCAAAATAAAAGCCCTCACAAGCTTGTATGTGCAAAGAATCTGCTAATTGAAAGTTTTAATTGTGAAACATTTGAAGGATGATGTTGTGTAACAACAGACCATATTTCAACTAAGTCTGGGTTTTATTTTTGGATAAATAACAGTCAAACCAGAGACCCAGTGTAGTTAACTTGGCTATTTTATGTTAAGAAGTAAAAAAGAAGATCATATGGAGAGCAGTAGTTCTAACAAAAACCTGCAACTACGTTGCAAAATCTTTTTTTGTTTAAAAGAAAAGAGGCGAAATGAAGAGAGATTTTTGTTTATTTTTAAAATTTTGACACCCTCAGACACACAAGTATCTGTCTACACTCAACATGGATTAAATGTATCATAAAATGACATGAAACTCTTACATGTTATTGGGATAAAGCAAGGGAAAACTCTGTGTAGAGAGACCAGGCATGCAGAAGCAGCGCTGCCTGCAGCAGACGCAGCAGAGGCTGCATGTGTGAACAACAACCACGAGCCAAACAGCAGATCGGCGACGCAGACGTGCTGCAGAGGCAAACGCAGGATGAGTGTCCGCAGGCGTAAGTGTAGTTAAGTAAGCTGTTAGACTCTTTCGCACATTTGTATTCCCTTGTTTTTATGGTAAATTCATGTCACCACCAGTGTGAATAGTTTTCATCCAAAATATTTGCATCTGAACAATTCTCAATTCCGTATCGATAATTTCTTACACACCCAGTGTGTGTGAAGGCCCTTAGAGCGAGCATTTTCTATCTACATAGGGAACGGGACGACCCCAGTGACGACCTTTTTTGTTTCGACAGAAATGCAACGGTTGGATGACCAAAATAAGAAAATTGAGTGGTTGCTGCTAACAGATAATAAAACATGTGCCCTGCCAATGCTATCTCACATCATAACACCTAATAGTTTTGTTTAGCATTGCTTTGCTAATAGCTTGTACTAGACCTGCTAAAAAGAGAAAACGCTAATAGTTGGTATCTTACATGTGCGCTATGACTCATAGTATTATAGAAAAAATAACTAAATACATCTTCACCTCATCACTTGAATTATCTGAAATATCTGAAGCTGTTAGTGATGAGGCCATTGTTAGGAACTAGCCTCTTGTCCTTGATGGCCACCGTAGCTTCTCTAACTTCAGGGAGGGGTGAGCACAGGAGCGTTGCAATCTAGAATTTCACCACTAGATGCCGCTAAATACTCCAGTACCACACACAGTACCTTTAACCCCTTAAATCATCCAGTGTATACGCGTGCAAGGACAGAATTTGTCTTTTTTTTTTGTTTTTAACATTCTTACGTTGGCCTATGGTTTTATTGTTTAATTGTACAGAACTTTTGTCGACTGTTGTTTTTAAATGCGCTGTGTAAATATATTTGAATTGGACTGGATTGGATTTTTTGGATCGGGAAGATATATATTATGATTTCATAAAACATGGTGGAAGGATGTCCAAAAACCACAGTTGGTACAGCCTTAATAAACGTATAAAAACGATAAGATAACTTGATTTTCTTCTCCAAGAGATCTGGATTATTTTGGGCTTCTTTTCTTGTGGAGTACTGGTTTTACGTCTTTACAAATTTAAAGCAGAGTTTATTGATTGTGTCTTTTAACATTTACTGTTGTTTGCTTGTGCAACTCTTTTGATTATGATGATTGTCAATCCAAGCCACTCCATCAGTTTCTCATCTTTGCTGCCTCTGAACCGTGCTCAGTTTGTACAGATGATTGGCTGATGCTGACATGTTGATATTAAACCTTAAAGATGTTTTGGTACCAACAAATCTTGTTCCTGTTGCCCTGCAGGGTTTCAGGTTTCTGTTCACTGAGACAGATCAAATGTTCACGAGTTTTAATCAAAGATCCTGGCAATTTGGGACTATTTTATTCAGGTAAAATCTTGGCAGCTGCTGCTTTGGGATGACAGTTGATAAGATTTTATTTTAGACCAATGCCAGGATCAGTTCTGCTTATCTGTCTGATTCCTTATTGATTCCTGATCAGTTTTCTGTGTGGAAAAAGGAGGCCTACACAGGTTCTCAGTATCAATATCACCACTGTTTTATTATCACCACTGATTAGCTCAAGCTTGCAGGAAGACGGTCGGCAGGCCGTGCTGCTCTTGCAGTTTATCAGTTCTCAACTGGAATCGGTTCTCGATTCCCTACAGCTGCTTGTATTTAGACAAAATCCAACATTTGAGAACTTTGTGTTTCCCTGTTAAATAGAAAGATGAGTACAAAAATCAAAATGATTCCCAGTTGTGCTGATACTCCAGGAGCCTCAAACCAAAACTGCTTCACTTCTTAACCCTAAAAATCATGATTCAGAAAATAATCTGAACTAAAGGTCAACTTACTCTCTCAACTGAGTGCTTTCAGTGATCCAGTGGATCACACTAGACAAGTTTGCTATGAGAGACTCTTAACAATGATATAAATCTTGAAACACTTGTTAATAGACTGAAGATTATTTGGTTAAATTGGTTCATTGGATGGTTTTGCTGTTAGTGCACTTGTAATTAAATGTAATTTTACCTAAAAATGAACAAATAATCTCTGTGTCCTGATAAATCTCATTTTAAGTGCTTCAACTGAGGCTGTCTTTTTAAAAATCATTCAGTGCTGTTAGTGCTCGGCCTTGCTTTATTATTCTGTTTGTTTAACAGGGTGTTGCTGTGAAAGCCTGTCTGCTCAGCAAACCTGCGCTGGATAAATACAGCACACATAAATGTGACTAAATCCAGATATACTTGTTAGCAGCTTCTGAATAAAGGATCGGTGCTTAATGGCAGGTTTTCTCCAGCTGCTTTGTGTGTGGAGAGAAAACAGGCAAATGGCTTTCTGTGAGAGCGAGCATTGATACCCTTTGTATGAAAAGACATTTTTATTTCAAGGGAAAGAGAAAAATTGCAGCTTTTGTTTGCACAATTCAATTTCTATTTTTACTCTCAGCTGGCATTTTGTTTCGCTTTGTTTTGAAAACAGTGTCTCATTTCATGTTTAATTGCACTGTCTGGTTTTTGTGGAATACATTAGTGTCTGTCACAGCTGGTTTTGTTTCTGTGTTTTTCTGCACCACAGTATCTGTAGTTAAGTTCAAGTACTTCTATAAACCATCAGGTTTTATATGATTTGACATCCTGCGTTTACTTTGCAGGTGTTCACATATCGTAGAATAATCTTTGTTTACGGCTCAAAACATGGAATGATCTTAAAACAAATTTTATGACTTTTTAAATGAGATTTTTATTTCAAGTACAGATCAGTCAGATTACCTATTAATGATAAATAATAACTACCATTAGTAGGTAAAGGTATTTGCAGTTACCAACCTTTTTGTGGCAAATAAACCACCGTTATTCAATGCTGTTCATTACACTATACATTGTATAAAAGTGATGTTGCTACAGTATGTTTTTGTCGTATAATTTGACATGTTTAGGTTATTAGGACAACTTTGCAGTAATCCTTTACTAACTACAACAGTAGTAATATTACTAATACTATGTCTACTGTATCATCTATTACTGTTCAGACCTTATTTATTTATGGCTAACTAGGCTGTTTCAGCCATTTATCCTGTTATATTTAAGTTGCTCTTTAAGCCATTCATTGGTTTAGCTTTTACACTCATTCATTACTTTAAATGAACCTTTTCAACCATTTATTGATAACATTCAGACTTCTCTGTCTTAGCCATTTAGATGTTACTTATTTACACACTACTAACTTGCTAACGTGACTTGTTTAAACAAATGTTTTAAGAATTCATCTGCTGTATATGAATACTCTCAGTCACATCCTGTTTACAGTTGCACTTGTATACAGTAGATATACTTTTAATTAAATTGTAAATCCATGTTTTCAAATTGGTTGTACCCATCCAAAATCGAAATATTTTTAAAAATTCTATATATTTTCTGACAGTAGAGTAGACGGTTTTGATGCAACGTCGTATCCATTTTGAGAAAAACGTCCAAGGTGAGCTGAGAGCAGCTGAAAATGGCGACTATCCCAGACCGCAGGAGATAAGAACTGCTCCTTTACATTTTAATCCAAAGTATGGACACGCTTTGGCTTTTACACACTTTCAAGAAAGGTAGAACTAGATATAACCAAAGCTGTATGCAATAATAATTAAAATCACAATCATTGCCACTATTAAATTGTAATACTTCATACAGTCAAATTGGCACAAAAGCATATTGTCCCAGCCCTACTTGTTTGTAACAGATAAACAGCCCCAAACCTAATAAATAATTATTTATGACAATATGAATATTGGTTAAAGCACTGTTGAATGTGCATATTCTTAATAAATCCAGTGCTGTGTGATGCCATACAGTGTATGCTTTAATCAGACCCCGTCAACGCACCCCTTCATAATCAGTTAAAGGTTAACAAGTTAAAATGTCTGTTTTAATGTGCACATGAAGATAAAAGTGTGGTTCTTGTTTCACTGTGACTTTGTGCATCACTGAGTGAGTTCTGTTAACCACAGTGAGGTCTGACTTCCTACATCTCACCATGCATGAGGGAGCATCTGTTAACCCTTAATCCTCCTCATCACGCTGCGGCTTTACATATAAAAACCTTTTCTGCAGAAACATTTTCATGGCTCTATTCATGGCGGGATTCTTTACTTGAAAAGACAGAGCACCATCTGAATACAGTTACCCTGTACAGACCGCTTCTAAATGAATAAGAATCAACTATTTTATGGAGGTTTGCTTGTGCTGTATGTGACAGTGGAAACACTCTGAACAGGATAAAATATCTTGAAATGTACGTTGTTTTTATGTGAAATGTGAGTTAAAGCTGAAGCACCGAATGAGCTTTAAGTGTGGCTGAAGTGTGAGAAATGAAAGAGGTTTTTTATGTTATCTTTCATTTATTTATGGTTTAAAACAGGGATTTTTATTAATAAGATTTTCTTGATATCCATTTCTTCATCAATTCAGTTATTTTCTGTTTGGTAAAAATACCTGTTGAGCCTGCCGGTGTGGCATTAATGTTGTCATAACAGGACATTTACCCTCTGTAATGTTTGTGTCACTCAGACACGAAGCAGTTGCACTCATGCGTGTCAGATATGCAGTTTTTCCAGAGTTTTTGGCCTTGTGGCTTAGAGATGATGATAATGATGATATTTCTGCTACTTTTACAGACGTCAGTCATTTCACTAACGTTACAAAAAGTGGCACTGTTCACACCGCAAAGATGACAGCTGGCGACCAACAGGCTCATATGTGCTGCGCCTGCGCCAACACAAATCCGTCTCCACAGATATACAAACCATTGATATGATTAAGCAACATTTTTTGAACCCACTGTTACTAATAAAGCTGCTTCTAACTAATAAAATGTCTGATAAAAAGTTATAAATGGCACGAGTGAAGAGGCAAAGCAGATAAAAAAAGGTAGAGACGCAGTAAATTTGTGTAAGCGTGGAGCAGTTCCGACTCTCTCCGCCTTTATGCCGAGGTCAGACTACACGATGTCAACCCGATTATAACCTGATCGGGAAGATGTAGAGCTATGATCAATGAGCATCGGGTGTCGATTGTTTCATCTCACGTAGTGTGTCATGATGGACGACAGCTGATGCTGCATTTATGACGCCTCGCAACCTCATGACAGAAAGACAAGCAGGTTCGATTTTTTATCTCCGGTGACAGCTCATCAGCAGTAGTCGTCGGTGGCGAGTGCTTTTCTGCCAGTGATGTCACACATGTCAATGATAATTGATAGGGGAGCAACGTGTGGTCTGTCATGTCTCTCAGCCACGACACGGCAAGAATTTATGACTCTTTAATCGGCTAATCTGACACAGTGAACATTTTTACACACAAAAATATCTTGTATACAAAAATACAAAATACTTGGCAGCAATTATACCACATTAAAACTATTCAGAGGGGCAGCAACACAAATTTGCAACAGAAACACAGGAATACGAATTTGCGAGAGTTTTGACAGCTCTGAAGAGGAAAAAATGGACTCAAGCCTCAACATGAGACTGGACTTGCTACCATAGCTGAGTCCCAGGTCGGTACAAAGACTCATACTAAAGGCTCCTATTCTTCCGTCGTGTAGTAATCACGAAAAGTAACAGTACTTGCTGGGTTGCCAAGGTTATGTAACACTGCGTGCTTTTAAATAATGGGGTGTTTTTGGTTTGTCAAAGCCAGAAATTCATCTCAAAACAAAAATGGCGGCGGCCGCGTAAAGTTCCGCTCTACAGTGGGAGACGGACGTGATGTCCGTTCTGCACAACTATCGTGACTGGTTTACGTGTTTGTTCGCCATGCGAAGGCTCGGAAAATCGACCTCGATGCAAAACGTGTGAAATTCACATTTTGTGTAAGAGTACTCATGCACAATCAGCAGTTCGGAAAATGTTATTGACATGTAAATCAAAGCAGTACTATGTAACCTTGACAACAACCTGCAGTTTTGAAAAACAAAACTTAATGATGCACATCATGATGTCACACAAAACAGCAGTTTTGTTGAAACCGCGTCATATTTTATGGTGAAAATGGCCTCTGGTTTTCCCCCTGAGGTCGTACGCCTGGGC
>JAQFJA010000015.1:17604535-17616750 GCA_029874485.1 Naso brachycentron
TTTTTATTTTGCTTATTTCAATGTTACTTTATTATTAGAAAAAGGACATTCATGCTGATATACTATGAATAGTAACTGAAATGGATGTGCTTGTCACATGTGATGCAGAATGTCAATAAAAAGGTAAATTAAAAAAAAAAATAAAGTTTTTTCAAACGCAACAACTAGAACATAACATAACATCAAGAGTCTGGGACTGGCTTTCAGATTTTCTGATGTAGCAAATCACACACAAACTGATGAGTATAAAAAAAACATCCCTCCACTGACAAACTGTGCACGAATACAAGTCAGTTAAAGCTGCAGTTAGTAACTTTCAAGTAAATATCAGTAACTTTTTTTGTGTTCTCTTTGGAAAAAATGTCAAAATACCCACAGACAGCTATCAGAATGTGTTCAGGATTGATAAAAATCCTGTCGCTCCTCTTCTATTTGACGCTCTCTGTACTCTCTGTTCTGACTGGCCGGTCTACGCTGCGCCTCTTAGTGTCAGGTGACGTCAGAACGAGCTAATTAGCTGTGCCTTACGCTCTGACTCGCTTCGGCCAACAGCAGAGTGTCTGCAGGCCACATCGTCAGCTGAGACGAACCAGTTTACTCCGCTGCAACTTTCGGTACAACCGTTTCATCTCGAAACAAAATGGACTTAACAGAGAGAGTGACAACAAACAAAATAAAACGTGAGCTGAAGCAAAAACAGGGAGAGGAGGCTGCAGCAGAGTTGCCTCCTTAGGAGTCTCACGCTAATGTTAACTTGTTAACTTAATAACTGCAGATTTAAGTCAAAGTCTGACATTTTAGGAGACCAAAACATTAGCAAAAAACACAATTTGGGTCTTAAAGACGTTTTACTACCTTCTTAGGTCTTTGTTTAGGGTGTGTCAACGTGTTTACAGACTTATTTCCTGAAAAACAGCATGGGGCTCAGCTTTAGATAGCAGCTAACTTAGTTACACCTCCAGCTTGCTTTTGTAACGCTGCATGATGGGAACTGTAGGGCCAAAACTCAGAACATATTCTGCCCAGTGACATGCTACTTAAACTTATCTTATTTCTTCTTTTAATTTTATTCTGTAAATACATTTTTGTTAGTAATAATTCTCGTGTGTCCGCTCAGTGTGGGTGCTGAAGCTCAGCTGCACTGCAGCACAAATTATCTGTAACATGACGTGCATCACTCAGTGCCTGTATGCTGAAAAATCTGCCAATAGTGCACCACAACAGGTTGATGTGCAGTGACCTGTGTCTGTACACCACCATTATGCAGGTTTACATGGAAAACACACTGTTCATGTGTTTTGCCTTTAAAGTTTTCTCTCTGTGTTGAAAACATTTGAAAACGCAGGAAAAGAATTCAAACTATGTTAAATTGCATAAAACTTTTTTCATTAAAAATGCCTTATGAACATGTATAACACTCCTGGCATTCCAAATAATGGATAACATATGCATAGTGTAAATGTATGTGTGTATGGCATTTCTACCTTGAGCGTGTACATATGTACATAAAGGAACAAAGCAAAAACAGCCTCAGGCAAAAACCTCACTGTTAACTTTAAAAGGCAAATATGCAAAAGACTTAACAGCCAGAAAACAAAGAATTTATCAGTGGGTAAAAAACATTAAGAATAAAATCATCCAAAAGTAGTTTTTCCAGAATTTTTCTCATTTTATGATCTGATAACTGCATCTTCTTCTAAAATCAACGCAAAGGTGAAGCTATGCGGCCTCCTCACCTGTGTTCACCTCCTCCTCTTTCCCATTGGTTGGACAGTGTGACTTCACTGTGGTGAGGGCCAATGGCTGCTCCTGGGCGAGACGCTGCATCCTACAACTCCACTTCCTGGTGAGTGCTGACCTTTGACCTGAGTTGTGTCGATTCTTCTTCACTGCATCTCTCGCTCTCCTTGTCAGCGCTGGCACACGAAAAATAAACACAGTTAATGTGCTGATTTATGAAATAAAGTCCAAACAATCTGTGACATTTTTAGAAAAACAACGCAATTTCACAGAAGCATTGCTCAAATTAATGATCACTACTTGGTAAGAATTTCTTTAGAAAACTTTCTAACACACAAATGATGAAATAATGCACTTGGCAACTGCAGTTTCTTTAGAATAAACAGCAGAGGACGTGGGCGGTAAGCAGAAACCACAAATGTCTCTGTGGCTGAGCGGGAAAAAAGAGAAGAATGCCACCTCTAAAAACTAAACTTAACCAATAAAAGATCCAACGAACAGACATCTGATCTCTGGGGAAGTCCAGAGCAAAAACTCTGCAGCAATAAACATGTAGCGGCCGAGGCAGAGGCAAACAAACAAACCAAAAACAAAGATTGTGCAGTTTCCAACACTCAAAATAATTATAAATTTCATTAAAGACAAACAGAATGCTTGTTCCTCTATTATATTGCTGATCATTCTGTGTTCTGCAATATGAGGTTATGCATATTGTCTGCTGGCTGTGCGTATTTGCATACCACAACAAGACTCCATCAGATAACCAATCAGGGCCAAACAAAGTAGCAAAACTGGAATGACTTGAGCGAGACAACAGGCGCACAAATTAGAGTGACTTGAAAATATTCATGGAGGCAGCCGAGGGGAGAGAATAAAACAGAACAGCAGGATAAAGTCAGGGCAGTTTAACATGGAAGGTTCAGTAAAAGAGGAAATAACACCATGAATATGTTTTCATGCCGTCTAACGTTCTGTAATCGCCACAATGTTAAACACAATCAGTCTCACTAATGAGAACATCAGTTAAGCTAATCAAGCTAATATTTCTTTGTGAAATGGGCCTTGACTTGAAATAACAATATGAATTCTTGTGAGATTTTCTAATTTTTCAACACAGTGTCTCAGCAGGTTTTCAAATTGTCACAAAAGTTTACACAAAATTTAATTTCTACAAATTGTTTTCATGTGCATGAAATGTCAAATTCTTTTGTGATTGTTGGCACAACTTTTTGTTTATGTACACAAGTCTTTTGAATACATTTTGTGACTATTTGACAATTTTTCTGTTAAGATTTACCTGAAATCACAATCTTTCCCAAATTTTAACCAAAGTGAATCAACACAATGTCTGTTGTGACCATTTCATAAACAGAAAAGATGTTTTTGCTGTCTTGAATATACTGTCTGCAACATTTCCACATGAAAACGTCTAAAAGCAAACATATCGTTTTGTTTGTGTACAGTGATTCTCCCAAATGTTTCCAAACTGTTCAAAATGTCAGAGTCGTGCACATTTTTTATCTGTTTTTGTGGAATTATTTCAGTCATACAGACGAGCACATCATCCCGCTGAGTGTAGCAAAAAAATTGAAAAGTTGTGAACGGGCCTTATAGATTAAACTTTGCCAAAATTCAGCAGAACGCCATGAGTGAATCTGTCATTTTGAAAACTGCTGATGTTTAATTCCCTTAATTTCTTTCCAGTACAACTCTTCTGTCTACAGAGCAGCTGTTCACTGTGTTTGTGATCCCTCAGGATGAAGCAGCTTCTGCTCCGGCTGATCGACTTTAACTCTTAATTGGTCCAACTGGTAATTATCACACTAACTTCTGCCTCGTGTGTGAGCTGCAGCGCAGACACGCTGAGGGTTTTTCTCTCCTGCATCAGCGTCTGATTGTGAGGTTTGTTTGTTTGCTTTTCCCAACAACTCTCAACAACAATTAATCACTGTCAAGAAAATATGATCGATACGATCATATGATCGACATGATAAAACACATTATCAATCATTCAGTGAAAGGCAGAGAAAAGCCACATTTACTGTACTTAAAGTTCTCCTCTTTCATTCTACTCATCATGTCATGACCTCTCAGATTTATCTTGTGACCCATTTGAGGGGCCCCGACCCTCATGTTTGTGTTCACTCATCTGGAGCACTTTTGTACTGAATATGTAATGTTGAAATTTTTATTTGAACAGCGTAGAGCAACGTGGAGAAAGAAAGACGTCTGACAAAGTCAAAAATCAAACTGGGGATGTTGAGATTGGAGCTGCAGCTAATTTACTTGGTTATAGGCTGATCTGCCGACCATTTTCTTGATTAATTGATTAATCTTGGTAAAGAAAAAATATCTGGAGTCCTTGATAATGTCATCAAATATCCAGTCAGCCGTCAAAAACAGAAGGATGTTCCGCTTGTAAAGATATAAAACTGAAAAAAGAAGCAAATTCTCACACTGGAGAAGCTGCAACCAGAGAACTTTGTTTAAAAACAGCTTATCAGTGAATATGTTTTTAAAGCAGTTTAAGCTGAGTTGTTATAGTATAACTGCATGTATTCATCGTTTAAGTTTTATATAAAACAAAACTAACAAAAACCAAGTCGACAATGAAACAACACGTTGTTTTGTGTTATGTTGTAATCCTACAATTTATGTAAAGATACTTTACAGAAAAAAATGAAAGGAAACCCAGTAGATTTGAAGTCTTCAAGACATAAAAGGCAGATGTAAAATCACAAAGGAGAAATATTAAGAATATCAGACAAACATCCATCTAAAAGTGACTTATTTGTGAATAATCAACACAACAACAAGCCAGTCAACAACAGTCAACTTTACAGCGACAGACCCTGTTTGTCACTTGCCCTGCGGGTGTCATACAGTAGGTCATGCAGTCACATCACCTATGACTCACCTCCCTGACTTCCAGCCTCTTTCATCATCCTGCCAATTAACACAGAGACAAACTGCAGTCACACTTTGATCCTTAATCAAGCCACAAAAAAAGACTCCAGGGTCAAGTTGTCACATTCAACTTGGAAATCAATATCCACAGGAGCGGAAAATATCCTCATGCTGAGATTATTCATGCCAGGCATCCTGAGACGATCCCAGGCAGCAGAAAGAAAAGACAGACAACAAGATGAAAAAGCCTCCGAAAGACTTCAAATCCAGAGCGAATCAAGAAAACAGCCAATGTTCAGGCTGAGAGTATTTACAGAGCTGTGAGGCTGCAGAGGCAGTGACAGCCTCCACAACCACTGCATGTGTGTGTGTGTGTGTGAGAGAGAGAGAGCCACCCCCCACCACGCAGACCTCTGACGTCCCTCAGTGGCTCCAGCAAACATCCATTGCGTAAACAACAAGCTGAGCTAATGTGGCTCACATGACGCCGTCCGCTGCCCTTCTCCTCCCTCGCGGCCTATCAGGGCTTCTCGCCTAAGTGCTCCACAATCTCCAGCAGCACTGACACATCGCTGTCGTCAGCATGCAGCCCTCTGCGGCGCTCATTAAAACTCATTTAAGTGCACTCAAACACTAGTATCAAATAGTGCGCTGAGCGGTTCACAGCAGGTCTCTAACCTGGTTTTTCCCTTCAAATTCCCCTCAAGTGGCTTTTTTCTCACAGAGATAAAATGTTCTACATCTGCTTTTTCAAGCACTTCTGTGAGGCTATTTGAAGACGGAGCGACGGATTAAAACCCATCCAAATTCATGCAGTAACAGTCAGTAAATCAATAAACCGAGAAAATTGGTTATTTATAAAGGAAAAATGGCAAAGCATTCACTGAATCCAGCTAAATGAGACAGTTTTTCCGCCTTTTTTCTGTTTTCTGTCTTTGTATATTGAATATTTTTTAGGTTCCACACATAAAAAAAGCAACTTGCTGGTCCTAAGGAAAGATTTTTCCCTATTTCCTGACATTTAAAACACTCAATTCAATTTATCAAAAATATAAACAAGAAACAAATTAATAAGGAAAATTATGATCAATTGCAGCCCTAAAGGAAGCATTATTTCAATCTTCTGCATAAATTTAGAGCAGCAAATTTGCGTACATGGAAGCTGAGGAAGCTTTGTATGTTTCAGCTCATTCCTCCAGCACAGTGAATTGAAATGAAATAAAAACAAAGATTTCGTGGTTTAAGTGCCGACTTTGAGCTTTCATTGGAGGGTTTTCACCACCACAGCAGATGAAAAGGAACCGGAGCCTTTTTTCGGAGGCAATATGAATACATGCACACTGATTACTTGCTACAGATGTGAACCCTGGAAATCTTAAAGCTCAAAGTTGTTTCATTTCAAATCTGATGTGTTGGATAAAGTTCAAAGCTTAAAAAAATACTGTAAAAAACAGGAAATGTGTCATTGTCCAAAAACCTCTGAACTGCATTGCTCATTTCCCTAAAATTTACCCTGACATTTTTATTGTCTTTGCAAACTTTTAGTTCTCCTCTGGAATTTGAAAGGTCACATTTCTCCCGTCTTATCAAGCTAATACAGTTCCCCGAAGCCTTAAAGAATGTTCTTATTTTGTTGACACAAAGCTGAACCACATTTATGAGCATAAGCATTAGAAAAAAATACTTTTTTCCACTGTCAGGCCTGCAAAATAGATTTTCTGTGACGGTTTGAACTTGAGTTTGTAAAGGTGGATCCAGCAGGTTGGAAGAGGTTAAGAAGAGAACTGCAGATTCAATCCATAAAATATGATCATCTTCAGCTCCCTGTGGAGTTTTTTTTCTTAATTTGGTCCCTTGCTGGTTGAACAAGTTTTAAAACCCTCGGGGACAGAAAAGCCTCCACAGACTTTTGCTCAGCAAGAGTCTCTCAATGTCAGCTACTCCACCCCGTCTTCATCTTTTAAACAAGAGGACTTTTTAAAGCAGTTTTTATGTTGAAGATCAGCCTTTGCACTTGATGAGGCTTACTGGCCCAGCAGCCTCCTGGAGGAAACAGCCCAGATTGAGCACTGAAGGGATTAAGCTGGTCTGGGAGAGTTAATCTCACAGGACGCAGGACATTTGTGCCCTTGCGGTCTCAGATTGAGAAGAGGCTTTTTTATTGATTAGCCCCTGGTGGGGCGCTTTGCTTCCACATGTTGTCCTGCTGCCGTTCCTGAAACCCATCCATGCCAAAGAGTTAATGGGGGATTTGTGAGATTAACTACCACTGTATGTTTGGGTTTTATTGCATTACTCCCTATCAGGCTCTCCTTTTAGACCCGTCCAAGAGTTGTTTCCTCTTGGCAACACGAGGCCCAGATGTAACAAGCTGTCCTCTGTTTGTCCCGACCGTTTTTAACATAGATGTGTACACAATGCAGCCTGTGTGTTTAAAGCACAAACACCTGTGATTCTCACTGTGATCAGCAAACTGTAAAATGATGAAGTGCAAAGTGAAACAGGCCATAGCGGACCAGAAAAACCGACAAAACTCCCTCAGCCCCCTCAGTTTTCTTGTTTCAACATCGAGGATTGGAAACTTCTTCCAAAAACACACACATGTGCACAACACGCTGTGAACGACCTGCGGTGTGGAGACTTCCTGTGTCCTGAAAACAGGAGAGGTCTAACCTGACATTTGCCTAAGTCCTCCCCTTTTTCAAATACAGGCCGAAAGTTAGTTTGCCAGCAGCAGACAGAGAGAAAGACAGATCCTGACTTCATTATTTCCTGTGAAGTGACCTCTTTTTTCTGTTTCTCTATCTCTCCTTCTCTTATTGCTGCAGACTTCCTTACTGATTGCATTTCTTCAGCAACAGTCACAAGATAATTAACACACAGTGCTTATCAGAAGCAGCTAAACGATAAAAAATGGCCAATGGGTGGTCCTTGCACACAGCCAACAGTCCAAACCAACAGTAATGTGCAGCAGGATTCCTTCTGATTTTTCTCTCCGTGGAGAAAATGATCATATAGGGTTTTCTCTCTTTCCCCCTTTAAAAGTGTCTTTTTTTGGCATTTCTTCATGCACAGGACCGCGCTCACGCGTCCCCGCACTCAGTTCCATGGAAAAAATATCTTTGGAGCAACAAGAAGTCTGAACGCATGATTTATTCATTGCACATGAACGTCTACGGTCGGCTGTAAAACGTGCAGTCTTTATTGTTTCTATTCATTATGCTCACGAATTTAATCTGGAAGAGGAATCCTCGAATAATGCAAAGCGTTAAACCCCGGATTTGCAGACCGCCCGCCAAAGAGACATAATTAAACAGATACGCGCGGTTTAATCCAATTATCTGCTTAATCATTGCGAATTTACCCACACAGACACAATAAACTGAGAGAAAAAAGCCCAGCTCGTCCGACTGTGCAATCGGCAAAATATTAATCAAAGATTGCAGGAAAAAAGGTGGAATGAAACGATTCCCGCTGTCGGTTCTCGAAAAAAACGACCGTAATTTGACAAATGTCATGTAGAAACAACGATACCGCATGAGCAAGAGCATTTTTGGATAAAAGTGAAAGAGGAAACGTTGAGTGCACATGAGGAAGATGAGGCTGTGAGGGGTGTAGCCGACCAGCAGGCTGCCTGTCACTCCGGTCATGTACTTTGCACACTCAAAACTGCAGCGGAAAAAAACTCCCACGGAATCGCCAAATGCACACTTTGAATTTAATTGATTAAATTTCGTGTGTGTCCATCAAAAGAAACCGACCCGGGCGCGTTATCTGCCAGCATTTTATTTTTTCCTCGTTCAAAGATTTTTAGGCGCAGTTTTTCCCCCTCAGCACCATAACCCGCCATGTTGAAAGTGGTTTGACATTTTGGCAGTGTCCGGTATTTTCCGATGGCTTTTACGCACCTAAGAGTGACGAAAAAAAATCCCAAATGACTCATGTGTAGGCAAATGACTGGAATAAGTCATTTCTAACGTTCAGCTGTAAAAACAACTTCGCGTTCACATGAAACAAAATTGCATCGCGGTCTTTAACACAACATTAAAACCTTTAAAATGCGTCTCAGCGGTG
Organism: Naso brachycentron; assembly: GCA_029874485.1. NCBI lineage: Eukaryota > Metazoa > Chordata > Actinopteri > Acanthuriformes > Acanthuridae > Naso > Naso brachycentron. Next base: position 17,613,257 of record JAQFJA010000015.1, read on the forward strand.
ACTCTGAAGGTTTCTGTGCAGATCATTAAAATTCACATTATTTCCCACAAAAGTTCAGAACGTGACAGACACAAACAGCGAGGAAAAACAACGCAATAAACCGTATTACCACGAGTGCCACGAGACAGCGTCCTCTCGGCCGGTGAAAGCTGTTAATTACAGCGCGTGAGAGACACTTTGAACAACTTGGGCTCGTGAACGAACGCTCGCGACTATTCAGTCGTTTCTACAGAAACCGCCTCGGGAGCACTTCAGGGTTTTTTTTTAAAGGAGAAGGAGAAAAATAACTCTCCTTGTGTTTATTTCGTCGACAAAACGAAAATAACAAAACGCAGCAAGCACGGAAAAGCCTCCCGGGACCGCAGGAGCCGTCACCTGTCTTACCTGTCCAAGTTTTTTGTCGCCTCTCCTTCTCGAGACCCCCTCTGGTTTTTTTCTCCCTCTCCCTCTCTCTCTCTTCTCCTCGTTCGCGTGAGCCCGAGCACAGCAACGCGAGCGACGTCTTTCAGCTGCTGCTGCTGCTGCCCCCGTTCCAATATGGCATCTCCCATCTGCGCATGTCCAAAAAACCTCTACAGTTATTTTCAAGCCAACTCCTTCATAGACCTTTAGTAGTAGCAAAAAGTAGCCGATTTCTTCAGCCTGTTATAAATAGGGAACTGAAGTTCAGATGACGCCTCCAGAGGCAAACGCAGCAGCGGACGAACGCGTGTTACGCAACGGAATTTTATTTTTGTGTCTCTGATTAAACAGAATTAACTGAAAAAAAACAACTATTCCAATATTTTCTCAAGTGAACATGGTTGTTGACACTTGTATTAAAGTTTTACAGGCAGTTATTCAATCCCTTTATAACTAATCCGTTTATTATTAGCAGGCCCATATAATTACATATTAAACAACGCCTATAACAATTAAATTAAGAATAAAAATGGTGTTATTACAATGAAATGTAGCTGACCACTGCAGCAACACAACCGGCCCCTCATCATTCTCAGCTCCTGAGCACGAATAACAATGGCAGATCAATAACTTATAATCGCTGATAACCGTTTGCTCTTCTGACCACTTGCTCGTTCTGTGTGTCTGTTTTTAAGTTTACAGTCACTTCTCCAGCATTGAGAAATAGTCTTTCTCAAGAGATTTTGTCATTTTAAGAGTCCGTCTCTTCTCAAAGTCAACAGTATCCTCTAGTGGTGGGAGCGCACGGCGCCGCTTCAGGCGCACACAGTCGTGTCAGAGGTTCAAAGGTTGCAAATATTTCCATAAAGACTAATAAACACATGTAGAGGGAAGTCGGTCACAGCTGCGGAGACAGTCCACAGTGGTTGGTGTTATGAAAGCTTTCTGGCACTGAACCAACCTGAACTCTCAGGGTGAATTTATCTTTTACCGACAGAAAGTGAAACCGTGCAGCTCACCGCCGGTGACGCTCAGTGCGTAAAGAGCGGCTTTTAATTTGGGCTCCAGTGAAGTAAAAGTAGCATCCTCAGAGGTCAGCCTTTTATTTTACCTTCGACGACTGAAGCTTGCACGTGTAATAAAATCAACTCAAAGTCTCCGAGCAGACTGTTGTATATTTCGCCGGGAATCCCCAGAAAATCCCCAACTTTCGCCTTCCCGGGCAAGTTCATGAAAAAGCAAACGCAATAAAGCAACGAAGCTCCCAGTTTGTCAAATGTGAACACACGCCATCCACGTTAAGGGGAAAAAACATGAAGCAAAGTCTTGTCAAGCCTTTATTTCAGCCTGTTTGTCTCGATTCGGCGGGTCGGCCTGGGTGCCCGAGGCAACAGCGGAGGCCTCGGCTTTGGATTGTTTGGAGACTAACTGAGAGTTTTTGTTTTAAAATATTTCAAAGCTTAGAGAGTCAGTTAGACGACTTTGAACAGGACATTTAACCAAGTGTCTGTTTAATATGGAAGGCGTGAAACGACTTCTGAAGACAGCCTGAATAAAGTCCTGTGACGAAGCTCACACGAGGCCGTTTTAAAAGACTCAAATGAGAGATTTCTGCGATTCAAGTGCAGCTTCAAGACGTGCGGCCGGAAGACCTGCAGGTGGAGAGACAGTCCCCGTGACTGAAGAGATAACGGCTCCGCCTGCCGCCTCAGAGATCAAATGAACACACGAAATTCTGTTTATTATCACTGATGTTATTTTTGTGTTTATTTTCAGGGTTTTGACAAAAGTTTTGCTCTTTTAAAGTGAAGCTGGAAAGGCCCACCTTCACGTCTCCGCGTCATCAAATTAAACAAGCTGAAAAGGATGAACTCTTCCTGTCCGATAAAAAGCCTAACAAGGAGACACCGCTCAGTCTTTAGGGACCAAAAGACACGGAGCCACCAAACAATAAGTTTCGGTAATTAGGCCCATGAGAGAAAATTTAGGCTCTTATTAACTACAATGAGGATTTTATTTTGAAACCTGTGACGGGAAGTTCGGTGTTGCAGGTTAATGACGGCGGTGGGTGTGATTCATAAAGAAAACAAACAAACAAAAAAACACGTGAAGACGAGAGAAAGAGACGCTCGTGCCGGTGTGATGCCGCTGGAGGAACAGATGGTTGCCGCGTGCGTCGTGCTCCATTAATCTGCCAGAGAAGGAGCTTTTCCAAGCGCGCGGGAGGAAGGATTACCCCCCCACATACACACACACACACGCACGCACACACACACACACGACTCACGTGGGAACCCGCAGCAGCCTCCCTGCGTGAAGCAGCCGTGGACCATTTTTTTGTCAACCTATACGTCATACTGACATTATGTTGTTATACCACGTTGACTTCTTCCTGTCAGATAAAGTGAAAAGTTGTTTTTTTTAACGCTGTTTTCACCTGAATCCAAAATCTTGGCGGACAAACAAACAAAAAAAATGTGCAGTTTTTTATTTTTTTTTTTTTTTCAGTAAGATTTTTGCAGTTTGTTCGTCTGTCAAGTCTTAAAAGACACAGTGTGCTCTAGTTACTTTTCTGTCTGAGTTGCAGCTGAAGGAGACAGGAAATAAATATTTGTCGGTAGGATGATGCTCTGACGTGTTCACAAGCCCACAGAAGCACCTAGACAGACACATTTCATAAGCAAACTCAGAGCAGAATTTGGCCGTATTTGCTCTTTTTTTAATAACTGATTCATTCCATGTTATTGTCAAAGAAACTATGTTTTTTCCACCGTTTTTAATCTGACCAATCAGAGTATCTGCACAACGAACGACAGAGTGTCTCTGTGTTCCTGTGAGTTTCCCGGCATGCAGTCCTCTCTGTAAAACTGAGCAGCTCGGGGCTCCGCTGACTTGATACTGTAGGCCGACATGTTGGCCCCGCGCTCACCTGTGCGGCTGCAGGTGATGATCCTCTGAACTGTCACTCACCACGAACACCACGAACACAGTCTCTGTCTATCACGAACAATCACGAACACAGTCTGTTTCTGTCATAACTGACTCGTTTCTGACAAACATTCAACCTTTAAGATTTCCTTCGTTACACCACT
>JAQFJA010000015.1:17632465-17646929 GCA_029874485.1 Naso brachycentron
ATTATAAAAAAAAAAAAAGAACTCCTTTTTGTTATATTGTTATTATTGTGGCCATTTTTCCCACAAAATTAATCCTTTGTTTTTATTTTATAATTTTTTCTGGATTGTGGAACTTTTTTTTTTTTTTTCATAATATCATGACTTTATTGTGAAAATCTCTGATTTTTCCTCCCTGCAAATGTTCCTAAACGTCCACCGCAGTAATTCTCTCAGTGGGATGATACAGTATCTGTGTATGAACTTTGGCAAATTATGGCACATTTCTTTTATTTATTCTGTTGATATTTTCTGTGTATTTGACTTTGTGTTATTGTGGTCCAATCTGTGGTAACAACTTTGGAATCGGAAGGTTTTAGTGAATAAAGGAAGTAAACTGCAGCTGGTAAATGAGCTTTGAATTCAGTGTGAATTTAGTTTGTGATTAATGTGTTTTTCTTTACATATTCTGCTGTTTATCATTGAAAAAATTATTTTTTCAACAGCTGAAGGGCTACAGTTTGACACATTCCGTCTGTATGTTTTATTTTGTATTCCAGTGTATCTTCTATGTATTTTATTTTTATAAACTTGTGGATAAAATGTCACAGCGCAGCCTGCGGGCTGTAAACTGACGGTGCTTTTGAGCGAATGCATCTCTTTAATCTGTGCTATGAATAAAGATGATTGACACATGAGTCTGTGTTTGGTGTTGAATTCCTTGCGGCCGCCGGGGGCGAGGCAGAGCGATGACAGACAACCTGAGTGGGACCTGGCCAGAGCACACCTGTGTGGGCGGGGCCAGCAGCCCTGTGACCTCCAGCTGATGACAGGGAGGACTGTGGAGCCGTGTGTGTGCGTTTGCATGTTGTGTGTGAATCTAGTCATTGGCGCTGGAGCAAGCTGTTAGTTAGTGAGTTTGGCCTCTGTAGTGACCAGGTGTGATCTTCAGCTTGTTGCCACGTTTAAGACGTGTTTGCAAACGTGTGAGAAAAACACACGTATGTGCTCCCACATTAGTGCAAAGGTCAAGAATAAACAAGCTCGAAATGTGGGTTTAAGTGTTTTATTTACAATTACAAAATTATTGTAAAAAATAATGCACACAATATGATAAAAACATTAAATCTTCATTAGAAACAGTAAAAAAATATATTCAAAAGAGCCTGCAGGTGGAAAGAAAAAGTGAAATGTGAAAGTTCAGCACTTTGGAATGTTTTGAATCTGTTTGGATGTGATATGGATACAGAGTGACGTGAGTTAAGTTAATAAGGGGCGCTCTCATGCTCTGTTCGTCCCGTGTTGCCAGTCCCCTGTGTCAAACATGTGTGACATCACATAGTCCTCGTACTGCCCGTCTATGAGCTTGGCGGCGTTGTTGCGGGCGAACCAGCAGTCGACGCTCTGAGTGCCGCTGTAGATCCTCCTGCTCTTTTGAACCACCGGCACCGATCGGCCCTTCACCTTCAGGACGGGCGACGGCTTTGTGTCTCCCTGTGCAGGAAGCTCTGCCAGTCCCACTTCCTCATGCAGGAACTGACCTGTGAGGACAATCAGTTAGAGGTTATTTTTTGTCTCCACTGATGAGTCAAAGGCAAATTTCCACACTGTGGATAATTAAGTTTTCCTATTGCTGTTCCTTTCTAAAGTCCCCATGAAATGAAAATAACATTTTCCCAGCTTTAACCCTTTATGTGTTGATTTTTCATGTATCTCATGCTATAAACCACATATTTGTTGAAATAAATCATTTTATAGCAAGTAAGTATTTTTAGATCAATCTGGTCTTTTTCCTGTTTGGAAAACGTTTGTGATTTTGTGATGACTCACCCTGTAGTGGAAAAACTTAATGTTGCGTGTCCCTGTTCATAAAATAAATGGGGGTCTGTTAGTGCATCGAACAGCTCCATGAATCAACACACAGTCCCAGTTAGCGTTAGCTTAGCTAGTATCGTAAGGAGAAAGGGGGGTTTTCTATCATTAACTACGGCTGCTGTAATTATTACTGCACAATATCGATTGTGGAAGTCTCAGAAACATTGGAAAACTAAACGTGATGTCTGTGTTCATAACATCACACCATGGTGTAAAAAGTCGTGTTGTTTTGTGGTTGTATTCACACACAGCAATATTGTCAGCCGGGGTGGAGGGTGGGTGTAAGTAACATTCAGCCCTATTGGCTACTGTGAATGTCAATCACGATCCACGACAAGTTCCTACCTAGAGGCCCATTTTTGCCGGAATCACATTAATATGCAGAAGCAAATCACACTCTGACTTCTGTTTTACGGGGTCTTTAAGGGCCAGTCTGTGTCTGAAATATTCACAAATTTGACCAGCGTTTGCCCAAAAATGCAAGGATTCTGAAATAACAACTTTTTAGTCAGTCTTGAAATGAAACAATTGAAACAAATTTTGTGCCTCTTGTTTGGACAGACGGAAATAATTTGACCCTCTAACTGAGTGATGGTGCTGGTTGTACACTGATACAAAGTAAAAACGGCGCCTTTTAAACTACTGACTAGATTAACTTTAACTTTGGATTTTCAGTTCACAGAATGAAAATAAATGTTTCATTTCCATGAAATTTGCTGTTGCTATTCATGGTCAGGACAGGATGATTCTTTAGCAACAACCTCACTAAAATTACAAATTTCCTTAAAGGATAATTCTCCAGATGGGACAAAAACTTAAATTGCTTTTTTTAGTTTTAATCTTGAGATTTAATTTCAGTCTCGTTTAAGTTTTTAGAGTGTGTTTCCAATTGGTTTTATCTTCAGTTTAAAAAAAAGAAAGGTTAAGTTTTTATATGTTTAATTTCAGCTTTTTAGGTGTTCTTACACAACATTGTTTCACTGGACATTTTCAGTTTAGTTTTCATTTTTAGTTCACAATAACAACCTCACTGGAAGCACTTTCATTTAATATTATTCTTTAAACTATTACTTAAAAAGTTTGTTTAAAATATTTAACTCTTTATTTTTCTTTTCCATCTGGCTTACACACTCCTTCACATGTGCATTCAAATAAATACAACCCTGTATAATAACACGTCAAACAAAGTTCAAAAGGTCGTCTTTTGTTTGTAAATGTTTTTTATAACTTCTCCTCACTAGATTTGGTGGGATTTTTGGATAAATATTTCTTTTAAGATAATGACGTTTTGAGGTTTACTGAAGCATTACATTTGTTTAGTCCATCATGTAACATCCTGCAATATAATGTTTATTGTTGTCTCGAGTGGCTGGTGGTGGGTCTAATGAGGCTTTTTCAGTGACAAACAGTGAAGACTGTCTCATCCTGTCTCAGCACATAATGGAAGCTCATGAACACGTACCCAGCAGGCCGTGGCAGTGCTGCGACAGCCCCTTGCTCTGACCGATGTAGAAGCCCAGATGGTCTCTCTGGTAGGGGGCCGGATTCTTGTAGTGATGCAGCAGGATGACAAAGCTGATGTTTCCTCCCACCGTCACCGTCACGTTGGACTTCTCCACAATGGACACTGACAGAGCGCCGCTGTCCACGGCGACAGTGGAGTGGCAGGGCAGCACCATCCTGTCCCGCCCATCCAAAATGACCTTCTTAGGCGTCACCTCGATGTAGGCGCGTTTGGGATGGTCCACCACGACCGTGATGGTGCTGAAATAGGTCCGCTGCTGTTTGTGGCTGCCTGGTGGAGCCGGGGCGCCGATTAGCTTTCCGTTCACCGTCACACCTGTAGACACATAACATGAATGAGTTAAGCAAAGTGTAAATGATGCAGATGTTGACGTGAATCAGGGCTTCAGTGCAGCGTAATGAGGATTAAAAGCAAACTGAGTCTCACCAGAGTGCTTGTGGTCAGAGACCAGACGCAGGACGTGTCCCGGCTCACCGTTGATGTTGAAGCACACGGTCAGTTTACTGAGCGGGAACTCCACCACAAAGTGAGGGTCACCATCCGCTGATGTAGTTTCAAGATTCAGACAGACAAAAATAACAGAGCCTTTAAAAACACAGCAACGAGGAGTAACACGTAGGCCAGAAGGTGGATTATTTAAAGTAAAACAACATCATTTTTCCTCACACTTGACAAACTTAGCAGCCATGTTTGATCAGAGAAATCGTGACCTGGTTACTCAACTGTACTCAGTTTCATGTGGGAACTATTTTCTTTCCATTGAACTGCATTCACCAGAGGAAGCTTCATGCTTGTGACAGTGCAGGATGTGAACATTGGTGGCATCCGTCTCGGTTGAGCTGTAATGTTAGTTAGCTCAGTGATGCTATGTGAGCTAGCATGCTTCCTTTGGTGAGGTGATGTGGATAGCAGGTCTAGTTAGGTAGAAAGAAAAGAGTTCTTGCATGTGCTTAACGAAAGTTTGTATCTTGGCAAAAACAATCTAAATACTCTAAAAGTTTGGTTGCCATTTGGTCAGAAGTTACACGATGGAGTTTTGCCAGGTCCTGACAACCCACTTACCTTTAAAATGGACAAAACCCCAGGAACATCCTTCAGCTTCAGAAAAGGCAGTTTAATGAACCACTGTGATAGAAAACTCTTTCTGTTACTGATGCAAGTGCAACACAGGCTAGCTAGGAGACGGGTAGGTCTATTTATTACAAAAATAAGCAGTTATATTTTACAGATCGTGGTAAATTAAACTAAAAATATCTAAAAACTTGGGCTACAGTCCCTGATATCTCAGTTAAGTCTCTAATATTACAAAAGGATGCAGCTGATTAGAGGCTGTCTTTAATTCTGCAATATTTAAAAGGACTTCTGTCAAATCTCAGATTGTGTTTCATCAGATAGTTCATATCTCTGACCGCAGTGTCTTCAGGCTTGTGAGAACCGGCTGAGATGAACAGAGCAGTGATGAGATGAGACGAGATGATAGAGGCGCAGTAATGACGGGGTCATTAGCCCTCACTAACTGCCTCTGATGGGCTCCGTCTCCTCTCTGTAACACATGCAAACATCCACCTCTCATCTCTAACTCTGCCCCACTCGCTCACAGTGTGTGTGAGAGTGTGTGTGCAAATGTGAACACGCACTTGCATGTTTAAAGTGCCACGTAGCGCTTGTGCTTGTGTTGGTATTTCAATTAGACCCTGCGTGTTCTTTCCTCTTTGCAGGTCATGTTAACAGGCGTCCCCGAACCCCTCGCTGGCTGTGTTATCACTGCCGACTGTCTGACGACCATCCAAATTACAGGTCGCCCACACAGAGAGAGCGAGAGAGAGAGAGTCTACTGTACATTCCCCGTCTCCTCTCTTTCAAGTCTGCTTTGGAGCCTTGTAACCACTGTGTATGCACTCAGGGTTCAGAGGCTATCACATGAAACAGTTCAGGGGAAAAGGTACAACTGTTTACATGAGAGAGAGAAGGTAGAGTCACCTGATGTTTTGGAGATGGTGATGGATTTCTTGGCTGGTCTCCTCTCAGCTTTACCTACAGGGAAGAGAATATTTAAGTACTGCGATGAGTCAGAGGGCTTCCTCTGTTTAATGCCTCCTTTAAAATATTCCATTTGAGTACCATTAACTGTTGGTGGGTTCGTTATTCGTATATTTCATATATATTGTGGTACTGAAAAGTTTGTAGTTTGCGCCTTTGCAGAGAACAGTAGCTGTAGTTAGCTCAAATTCACAGTGGTTTAATGGCTTCTGAGGGACACCACATCATTTTCCCGACCACTTAATACTCTGACAAATGCACCATTGGTTTGACAGCCTGTTATTCTGACAATGCAAAAGCCATTGCTCTTAGAGTTTAGAGTTTAGTTTATTTGCACAAAGGATATGTTAAAAACATTATACAATAAAAACTGAATGGACTGTGCAGGACAGAAAAGAAGCCCAGAGGGCTTATACGAGTCCTCCCCTTTATTTCAACAGACAAAAACATATAGAAAAAGTCATATAGGAAAAAAAAAAAACAAAGACAAAAAACAAAAACGCTCTGACGCCCCATTTGACCGACAACACACTCACTAGTCTTAGCCCCATTCTAGATCAGTGCCATGCTTGCTGACTGTTGTCCTTCTTCAGGGCTCAGAGTTGGTTTACATGCCCTGTGCCTTGTCTGTGACCACCGCGTGAAACATCTGAAGGGTTACATTCTATCCCTGTAATTATTTTCCTAACCTTAACCATGGGGAAAAGAAAAATACAAGAATTATAAACACTAATGGTATGAAATATATTAAGCGAAACGAACGGGAACATGAATTACGACAGCCTACATAGAACCAAATCATAGACTATATAGACTAAATTGATTAAATGAAATGAGACAGCTGCAGATGAAAGAGACTGGTGAGTGTATTGTCAGACCAGTGGGGTGTTGGGGGAATGGATTTTGCATTGCAATAACAGGCCATCAAATCAATGGGAAGTCAGACTCATGGGCATTTGTCGGATGATTGAGTGGTTGTTTCAGAAACTTCTGAAATGTTGCTTGCAGCAAAGTCAGTCTTCTTTAGATTGGATCCTAATTATCATGCAAATTCTCATATTTTTGCCACAATTTGGTAAAACGTGCTAAATGTGCTAACGACAAATAGGAAAATTAAAGTATATTAGCTTATAAATGGGTTGCTAGCACAATTAGCTGTTCCCATCTGTCCTTAGCAATAGTTTTATGTGATAAAGGTAAGCAGCTAACCATGCTAGGAAAATGATAGCATGGAAGCTAATTATTTTGCTATATTCCAGCAGGAATACAAATATTTTTGACAGTAATCAAGTTTTTGAAGATTTCATGGACGTAACAATAGCAGATGTTTCAGACGCCCTGTAGAACCAAATCAAGAAGTCTTGAACTCACCAATTGTGTTACTCAGAGGTGAAATTTGTCCTCCTGGCTTCCTGTCAGGTTTCTGTGGCTTTTCATCCTCCGTGTTGCCTGGCAGCTCATTGGCAGGTGAGACTGGTGAGCCAGCTGCAGGGCTGAGGGTTGGCGCCGGGGCCATGGTGCCGTCAGCCAGGACTTCTGGCTTCTCCACAACCAGGTTGGTGAGAGGGCTGAGGAAGTGGTAGGTCACAGATAGATTGGTGGCCTGTTGGGTGTGGCCTTCTCTCTCCTTGCTGGTTTGGCTGCGCAGCCGTGACCGTAGCCCCTCCTTGACACTCAGGTAACCCCAAACACGTTCAACAAACTCTCCTGCTTTTGAACCCAAAGCATCCCCCAACCCCTGCATGACCCCTGACCCTGGCGCCTTAGCTCCGGCTGCTATTGCTGCTGTGGCTGCTTTCACGTGTTTCTCAGTCTCCGTCTGTCGCTGCCGCAGTGGAACGTCCGTCTCCAGGATGATGCTCTTGTCGTTGTTGCTGGCTGTAACCTGGACGTGGAGGGATTCTGCACTTTGGTTGGTCAGTTTGCCAGCGATGACGATCTCAGAGCCGTTGAAGTAATTGGTGAACAAATGCTGAGTGACGTACTGGACAGAGTCCTCGGTGTAGTTGATCCTGATGTCAGACAGCAGAGGTGTTCCTATCTCATCGTAGAACCTAGAAAGGAACAAGGAGACATCGAGGACTGCAGATGAGCACTTGCAAAAAGTGACTGAAAACAGTCAAATGACCCCAATGAGGCAGCAGACAAGCTACTTTGCAAGTTATCTAAGAACTGACATTAGCATTTTCTTTTTTTTTTTAAGAATTTTTTTTGGGGCTTTTGTGCCTTTATATACAGGACAGCTGAAGAGTGGACAGGAAACAGGGCAGAGAGAGGGGGAATGACATGCAGCAAAGGGCCACAGGTGGGATCGAACCCAGGTCCACTGCATGAGGACACAGCCTCTGTATATGGGGCACCTGCTCTACCGACTGAGCCCCCGGGCGCCCCACAATAGCATTTTCTAATTCCTTTGGTTAGGGCCAGTGCACTGGTGAGTCGAGGGTGAGCACTCTACACTGCATCCAGGAGTGGCAACACCAGGTATAATACGTTCCAGTCCAGCAAGTGTACTTAAATAACAAAATAGGTCATTTGTCTTTGATTTCCAGCTGAGCTTTTATGAGTTTTTCTGTTATGAACATTTGGTGCTACCTCTTTGGTTCAGGTTTGGTTAAGTAAAGCAATTTATACTTCTCACTTAAAGGAGCGTTCCAGTCTGTTTTTGATTTCTAACCATGAGCAGCGATTGCCTGTGTCCTCTACAAATGTTGTTAAAATTGGACCATATGTTTACTTAAGTAGATGTCAGACTGCATTTTTAAAGCCCATTCACTGCCATTCACATTGAAACAGGGTATAGAAACACTATAGGACACGTTAAAGTTGCTAGGTATAGATAATTTACCCTTCTAAAGGGAATGTCTGTGTTTATTTGGTCAAAAATCGCTGGGAGAGAGAGAGAGAGGGGAGCCGGGAGCCGAGGAAACCAAAGTTTTACGCCTGGAAAAATAGTTCCTCACAAGTGCTGCCTTTCTAGCTGGAATATTAGCGTGAAGAAGGATTTTGACACAGACTTTCTTTTTAACTAACATTATCACACATTTTTCAGCTACTTTCTGTAACACTGGTGTGGTTCTTTGAAATTGGATAAAGTTTGAGGTCATGTCTTAAAACCCCCCCCTGAGTTTTTGCACAATACTCCTAGTCTTCACAGTTTGTCTTCCTTCTAGAGAGGATAATTACTCCTCACATGAACACAACTGGACACAAGTTCAGGAAAACTTCTTATATGTTGTTTTAGCTGCTTGGTCATTAGACCAACACTGTTGTTTCTCTGGTGAGGGTAACGCTTGCTTGTAGCATTGTGCTAATTTCGTATGAATCAGGTTGTCAGAGCAAATATATGCAAGCATGACAACTCTTAGGGTTTGTTATATTCTGACCTGATAGGATTAAGCTGTGAATTGTGATAAAATTGACTTCCTAGATTATATTTTGTCTCCTTACCAGTATCCTAAAGCAAAGTAAAGCACAGTTCTAATGCTGATGTTGCTCTAAATGTTATCTAATTTGTCGAAAACCTCCAGAGTTGTTAGCCTTTTTTTTTTTAAAAGATATTTTTTGGGCTTTCTGAGCCTTTGTTTCTTAGAACAGCTGAAGAGGGGACAGGAAACAAGGGCAAGAGAGAGAGGGAATGACATTCAGCAAAGGGCCACAGGTGGAATCGAACCTGTGGTCGCTGCAGCGAGGACAAAGCCTCTGTATATGGGGCGCCTCCTCTACCAACTGAGCCACCGGGCGCCCCTTCTTGCTTATTTTTACACGTTATGCAAACTGTATCCAAACTTTTCTTCTTTGTTGATCACCAGTCGGTCACATGCCTTTGTTTAACAGCACATCAGTGGCAGTTTTCAAAACAGAAAAAGAAGGATGTTAATACAGATTTCACCCAAACGTCTTGTTGTTCAAACAAACCCCCTTCCGGCTGTAAACCTGCTTGTCTAACCTTTAAAGCTACTGCCGCCCCACTCCAGAGTTTGTGCACACATTCATAAAAGAGTGTGTGTATAAAAGCAAAGACTGTGTGTACGTCCTCTGTCGTGTCCTTGCTGTCACACTGCAGTAAACCTCCTCACCTCTTAACCAGCGTGTTTGTTCAAGCAGGACGAGGGCTATTATCTGCAGAGTCTATCTGTTAACCCCACGTACATACTCAGATCCAGGTTTCACAACACACACACATTCCTGCTCCGCTGAACAAACACCTCGGGTGTCCAAGTGCGGAAGAGAGAGAGAAGACAGTTGTGTGTTAAGGAGAAAAGGGTCTGAGAGGGAAAGAGGGAGGCTGTTGGGAGTCTTTGGCTGTCACATGCTGGAGTTGATTAAAGAGCTCTTTTGTCAGCACCGTCACATTTGCCGTCTTCGTTCCCTCGCGGCTCGATGAGAGATGGAGCGGTGTGTCAGAGGGGCAGAGGGGAGAGATTAAGGAGAGCTAATTGCTTAATAAGAGGTGCCTTATGTACATAGGAGGGAGAAAATGTTGTGTTGTGTTTTGTGAGAAAATCCTCTTTTATTAAGAGCAATTTCTTGCAAATGCAGTTTTATAGTGTATGATTTTTTTGATTAACTTTGTTTTCCTACATGAATAGTAAAGAAAGGCTCTGAAAACTGTCTGGAAGCACATCTGCTCTTTCTTCCCATTGTAGAATTCTGGTTCTATCAATCACAGTCCTTTGCTCTGCCCACCACTGCTGCTTGTGTCTTAGGTTAACTGGAAGAAGAACTGTGCACATTAAGATGGCTGTCTGGAGGAAACACTGGAGAAATTTAGCCATAGTCTCCATGTTTGAAACTCAGACAGAGACTTAATTCTGGGGCCATTTTAGTTCAGAGTCTAAGTGTTCTTCAAATCTAATTTTAGTACAGATTGACTTCAGTTTTAGCCTAGATTTAGACCAATTTAGGACTATTTTAGACCACTTTAACTTCAGTGTCAAGCCAGATTAACAACTTAAACCAATTTAAGTGCATTTTCTGAGCTCTACAAACAGATTATTGTACAGAAATGCAAAATTTACAGGCAAGGGACAAGATTTAAGTATCACAAGCTTCTGCTTTCAGTTTTAGTCAGTTTACAGTCCAAGTAAAACTAACCAATCATGTTTGAGAGGGCAGTGGAGACATGCAAGGAAACAGTCTATGTGGAGAGCTAAACAGATGGAACACTTTGGTCTAAATGCAATCTCAGAATGCACTGGACCAAGCCTTCTCCTCCAAAGTGTCTTTGTGTGTGGCTGGATTGGATTACACCTGAGTATAATTGTTATGTTCAGATCTGGACAAACAAAATTGTACCAAGGGAGAAAATTTCCCAATTTAAATGGACTAAACACTGTATGTTTAAAGCTGCAGTAGGTAACTTCTGCAATGAGCTAACAAGCTAATGTTAGCTGTAGCATGAGATTCACTGGGAAGCAACTTCGCTATTGCCGTTTGTGCCAGCTGGCGTTTTGTTTGTTGTCGCTCTCCCTTTTAAGTCCAGTTTGAACGGAGACGAAACAGTTGCAGGGAAAGTTGCCAATCAGGACATAGAGTACAGAGAACGTCACTGATTGGGCAAATAGAATAGAAGCGATAGGATTTTTACCAATCCTGAATACAGAGGCATGATGGGAAAACACAGAGATCTCGCCCTACTCTTAGACCATGTCACTCACTAACAGCTGTTTATGGGTATTATGACATTTTTTACAGACAGAACACAAAAAGTTATTGATATTTGCCCCAAAGTTACTAACTGCAGCTTTAAAAAATGATCTCAGCTCACTGTAAGACCACATTGTTAAACTAGTCCTAGGCCAGTTTCATGCCTGTTTCAGACCAGTGTCAAACCAGTTATATTAATTTAGATGTTATTTATAAGAAGCCTTCTTTATTTTTCTTGTCGTAGGGAGAGTCATCAGAATCATGGCTGTAGCTCATCTAGAAGCCGACATAAAGAGTAATCTCAATTTTTGTTGCAGTTTTTACACATTCGAGATGGCTGCAATACTGGCATCTGAGAAAATGTGCTTATTTTTCAAAAATGTCCTGGTTTGGAAAACTTATGAAATCTGAACAAAAGCTCCAAAGAAACAGTGAAATAAATATTTAGGAGGATAAGACGTGATGGAAGGATTATTCCAACAACGTATAGACTGGAAAGGTGGAGCACGCTCTCACCCTTTCAGCATGGCGCTGGCGTCAGCCTCTTCGTGGATGCGTCTCATCATGCCACAGTTTTCCAGAGACATGCGCTCCAGCAGCCGGTAATCCACATCGTTCCCAATCCCAATGGTGAAGATGCAGAACTTCTCCTGCACGGCTGAGCGAGTGTTGCCCAGAATCGTGGCAGACTGCATCTCCCCGACCGTGGGCCGTCCATCTGTCAGGAAGATGATGAGGGAGACGCTGTTCGGGCTGGCGTCCGGGCCTGAAAGGTAATCCCGAAGCAGAGACGAGCCGGTCTGGATGGCATCATCGATGTTTGTGCCTGCAATGAAGAGATGTCATGAGAGGAAAATGTCAATGAAATATGGAAGAAAGTGAAACTTCATAGATTTTATTCCCCTGAGGCCAGAAAATTAAAACCTCATTCAAAAAGATATTTACATTTAACCACATTTACATCAGAAAAAATAAAGTTACTGTGAAGAAAACAAATCATAACGATGATAACGCACCTCCAGTTGTTGCCAGCGTGTAAATAAACTTCTTGGCGTCTCGGATATTAAGCGGCGTCACTGGCACGAGACGATTCGGCTGCCAAACTTTGATCCTGTTGGAGAAGCTGATGAAGTTAAAGCGATCACCGGGTCGCAGATCCCTCAGAATGGTGAACAGAGCATCTTTCGTCTGAGAAAGAAAAACAGTAAGAGTGTGAATGTCAGAAATCTTGTGACAACAGAATCCAGAATCTGAGTCCAGTTTTTGGGGTATTTCCATGCAATGAAAGACTTTGGTAAGTGTGAGGAAAACATCTTTTCAGTTTGTGAAATGGTCAAGAAATTCTATGTATAGAATTCACATTAGTTCACTAGAAAATGCTACTTCAAAACTAGTAAAAAAGAAAGTTCAAATCTTTGTCAGGACTCCTTTAAAAAAGACATACTCATTATTGGTTCTTTGATTTTGATTTTGGACTCCTATAGAGCAGCTAAACACAAGTGACCAACAGTAAAGTCTGGAGATCTTCAGAAAACGGTGACTCGCGCCCTCTCTCGTTCTTCTAATTTCTGCATTCTCTCAAACCGGTCTGTGTCGGTTCCTCCTCCCACTTTCCCTCGTGCGCACTCTGCACTCACAACCCCTTTACTGACGCAAAATAAACAGCTAGGACACTGATAAAATGTTACTGACAGCTTGTACTTCTCACTCTTCTACATGACAAAGCAACATGGGAACAGACAGTATAGCAGCAGTTCAGCCGTTAATCCAGCTCATGTGCTCATGTTGAGGAAGTAAATAAATCCACAACATCAACATTCTCAACTTCTGTCTGCTGCTTGTCTCATTAGGAAAGTTTAACAAAGTTAACTGTCCTTCATTCACAAAGAAAAACTTTTGGGGAGTTATCTGGAACAAAGTCTTGACAATGTAATCCAGCAGAGTGCGGTGGTGTCCAAGCAGAGTGGGGGAGAGGGCCTACAAAGCGCTGTGTGCACAAGCGGGCATGCCCATATAAAGCAGCCCAGCACACACTAACATCACTGTAAAAACACTGTCAAAAAACACGATACAACAACATGCAGAGCCAACAGAAACAGCCTGCAGGGCTCACTTTCAAATGCATGAACCTCATTATGTGACGCTTTGACATCATTTAACACAAGTATCTGACATTGTTACAACATTTATAGGTCAGAAAAGCATAAATGCTCTCCTTTAATCAATCAGATCACAATGTTATCTTTTGATTTTCCCCATCAGGCCACGCTGTGCTCTATGAAGGGCTGTATGAGAGCAATGGTGGCCCAGCTGAAGTCTGACAGTGAAGACCTGCAGCAGGTAAAGTCACCTGTGACTGTTGCCGATGTCTGATACCTGTTTGTGAAGATTGTGACAGGAAGTAGAAAGTCTTACATGGATTTGTAATAATTTGTTAAGGTTAAATGTTAAGTCACCCCTGAGGAACTTGGAGTAGAGCCGCTGCTCCTTTGCATTGAAAGGAGCCAATTGAGGTGGTTCGGGAATCTTGTAAGGATGCCTCCTGGTCGCTTCTCTGTGGAGGTGTTCCAGTAGACACCGGGGCAGACCCAGGTCTAGGTTGAAAGATTATGGGCTCTAGTTCTGTGCTGGCGCAAAGCTGGTCTAAGCACAGATTGAGGCATAATTGTAATTTTGTGCAATCCTCGCCTGCGTCAAGTTGCTATTTTCATGAACCAGGCTGTGCCAAGTTGGGTGGAGTGGTACAACAGAGGGTGGGTCAGTAAAGATGCACTGTCGCGGTGCAAATTTGGTGTCATTTTGGTGAATTTGCACTGCGCTTCTCGCTATCCCAGACCAGGTCTAAAGTGCAGCACAGCCGGCAGAGCGCTATTTTTGTGGCTTTCATGGTCAAAAGTGCACGTGACCAGTCCTTTTCAAAGTCTTACAGGCAGGTTTGGTGGATGTCCTCTGCATTTCATTTGGTTACATAAATAATCAAAATGTTACTTTTTAAATAAAGCCTTCTATTTCAGTTAGCCATATAACACATTAAGCTAACTCTTAATGAGTTACCTGTATTTAATAGATGAGTAAATAATTATTTTTATGAAAAAAAATGATGCATTCAGTTATTTTGGTAATTTGTTTCCACCTTGAAACAAACTTTTCACCTGTTTTCTATACTGTTGTTTCTGTGGCAGTGTTTCCTCTAGGATTTTTTTCAGCAGCGGGGGCAGGCTCTCTGGGAGCCCATATTAACATCATGTATATTATGCAAAAAATAAAAAATAAAGTAAAATAAAAGGTTCAAAAACACTCACCATTATCAGTGTGGTAGAGTCATGATTGGAATTGGCTATTTTTTTCAACCCATTTAGGGTCCCAGCCTGATAGCCTGTGCTTCCCTTTAGGTTTTTC
>JAQFJA010000015.1:17707961-17730071 GCA_029874485.1 Naso brachycentron
ACTGATTAAAAAGAGGTTCCATTCAATCCCAAAAGACCTGCAGCGGAGCTAAAGCTATAACGGAAAGTTTCATATGAATTTAATCAAACTTGTTTTTTTTGTTGTTGTTTTTTTGGCTGAAGGTCTTGCTGTTGTTTATTGGATATCTGACAGTAGCTGCAGCACATTCAGAGGCTCTTGGGCCTGTTTTCAGTCTGGGTCTGGGTCTTTTTTTAAAAAAAAAACTGCATTTAGCCCTCGGGGTATTTGCAAAAAAAAAAAAAAACAAGTTAGGCCAGTGGAGATATGTCTGTGTTCATAGAGGAATCAAACTGCTGTATTTGTCTGAGAGAAACAGGTCGGAGGACATCACACTTGTGGAGTGACTTAAAGTAAGATGCAGGATTATCCTCCCTTTGAAACATAATGAATACAGACTTTCTCTTTGTATTTTCGTGGCCTTGGCTGATGATATCTGTGTGAAAGTCGGCCCGAGGAGCAGAAATCTGTCTCCAGCTTCGAGAGGCAAATCTGTCACCAACAGAAACAGAGCGCTAAAATCTGATTAGTTATTTTCTGTTTGGGAAAGTTTTATTTTAGGGCAAAAGAACACTGACGATTGGACTGATGAACTTAGGTTCTGTTAATCATTGTGTTCTGTACTCACTCAGCAACATAATGTTGATACACTTAACTGATCACAATAAATATTACAAAGATAAGAACTGATATTTATTTAAATATTTGTGACATACAGCTTTCTCTGCGTACATATACTGCTTTAAATTAGGCTTAAAAAGGCAACATTTTAAAAAAGTGGTTGTAGTAGTAATGTAGTACCACTAGAGGGAGCCAACCACGCATGGAGATTTTTACTGTCCTCAATAAGAGAGCATGGTTTTGTAGAATCAGAGCTAAATGATGAGGTAGGTGTGGCTTCAGTCACTGAGTCTTACAGTTTGATCTGATCATTGTTATTAGTAAAACACAATAACTATCGAGCTTTAAATCTGACTGAAAGACAGACAACAAAATCACATCAGTTGAGCTGTTTAGGGATCACCGTTACCCCTGTTGTTCATAGAAATTTTTTTAGAAAAAACAAAAGCAAAAACATATGGCCTGAAAATCCACTAGAGATGAGGAAGACTAAGAATCTGTTGTGTGTCCACGTGCTGCTCAGCACCACAGAATTATGATTTGTCTGTGTAGATTCATTGAAAGCATCACTTTGGCTGAATCCCACGTCCACCTCGAGGGGCGGAGCATCATCTGGTGTGAAGAAATGTCACTTTCATGGGCCTCAAGTGGAACAGCTGAATCATTAAGGCAGTCTGACGTCCCCTGTCGCCCTGTGGTCGAAAACCTAAATTTGTGTGACTCAGGCAACATTCATGTCACATGTGCCTCATCGAGCTAGGCTAGGTGACTCTCATGTGACATCACAGTGCTGCATTCATTTTTGTTTTTTGAAAAACTTGCAGGGGAGTGGACTGTCCTGTAGACAAAGAATCACAGGTTCGAACCCCACAAAAGCTCCAGTGTTACTTAGATGTTACGTGCTCACTCATCCTCAGGATGGGCTGAACAAGTGATAAATGTAAGTGCATTATAGCCTAATAGCAGTGCTGTGTAGCTAAAGTAGAAATACTTTGTTCCTATTTTTTTGGATATCTGTATTATACTATTTCTAATTCTGTAGACTTTCATTTTTACTTTACTACATGGATAGTTTTACTCCATTACATTTCAAATAAGCATCTTAGTTACTTGTTAGCAAGTAAAACCAGATGGAACTTGAAGGGCTCTAGTTAATATTTTTATTTTGCTTTATTTCCATAGCTAATAATGTTGGAACTCTGACTGCAAGAAGTTCGGTCATTGGTTAATCATGTTAGGTGCGACTGCAAACAGATAATCTTAAGCAGCAGTATACGTAATGACTTGCTGTCCTCGTCATGTTTTATGTATGACCTTAAATCATTTTGTTGTTATGACTTAAAAGCAGTCGCCCGGTTGCAGATTCAGCTTGAGTTCAACTTTGCCTGTCGTGTACAGATCAGGCCCAAAGGAGTTTAGAGAGTTTAGAAAGCTTTATGAAAGCACTTCTTTTTAATCACTTCATTTGCATTTGTTTTATGAATGAGATATTATAGACCAGAGACTAAAAAATAAACACTTATTAAAAAGTCAAACTTGACTGCTAATTACAAGTACTTTTTAATTGTACTTTTACTTTCAATACTAAAGTACATTTATATTCACTGTATTTTTTATACTTAAGTATAGTAAATATTAGCTACTTTAAGACTTTTGCTCAAGTTATATTCTAATAGACAACTTTCACTTTTACCAAACACATTTTCCAGTGTGGTATCTTTAATTTTGCTGTAAAAATATGTCAACCACTTCAGCACTTCCATTATTAGTTATCAAAATTATTTATTCCATCAACAGACTTTGGGCTCTGTTGTACGTTCCGTTTCAAGGAATAAATGTATTTGCTTTCTTTCCTGAAGTCTTGTCATAACAACCAGCTAGCTAAACCAGTTTCTCCGCTCACTGGGTAAGTGCATCACATGCAGTGATCCCCACAGATTATTTTTAGGTTTCAGTTTTTGTGAATTAAACATATGAGGTATAAATAGGTAATTCGTGATGCTGCACCCACAAATTCTGTCACTTTCTGTAACTGACAGTTGGAGAAACAAACCACGTCAGAACAAGGTGGGCGTAGGTGTTAATGTATGCAGAGTTTGAGGTTTTTTTGTTTTTCAAAACCAAAACTTGCGTCACTTTTTGTGTTTACAGCTGGGTGCAACACAATCATTGCCTCAAATTCATTCCACCTTGATACACTTTTAACTGAGACATGGTCATGAAGTGTGATCCAGAGATGTTTCATGGTGATAGAATAGATATAGATATCACCTTGAAAACCACCTGGTTGATTACTTACAGTAAAGCCGGGGTAGGCAGGTCTTCTTCTGTGTCAGCTGCTAAAATTCCATAATAACCTTTCAGCTTTTCATTGCAGTTCCTATTGACTGCTCTATGTTGTGCTTCTCTGCGACAGGTGACGTCTTTAAAAGCTGATTGTCTGTTGAAACAAGTGGCGTGCCTTACATTCTAAAACTGGCCTCTGCCAACAGAGTGTCTGCAGGCGACACCGTCAACCAGCTTGAGTCGAGCTGAGATGGACCAGTTTACACCGCTGCAGCTTTCCCTGTAACTGTTTTGTCTTGTTTTGAATCTTTGGTGTAAACTGGGCTTAAGAGAGCGACAACAAACAAAATGAAACACGAGCTGGAGCAAAAACAGGGAGGGGAGGGTGCAGCAGAGTTGCTTCCTTAGGAATCTCATGCTATAGTTAGCTTGATTTCCAGACATTGCCTTCCTCAGCTTTAAGGTGTGCTGTGTTTAAATATAGGTTATGCATGATCTATTAAATTTGCACATATTTGCAGTCATTTGCAAAAAAATCTGAAATAAATGAAACACCTAATCTGGATGCTGTCCTTTAATCAGTTTGAAAGAAAACATGTTATGGAAGTAATTAGCTTCAAAACTGATGTCTCCACCTTTAGTATCTCCTCTTGTAAAAGTTGTTTTTGGGTGTTTTCACATCCATAGTCTGTTTGCTCTGATCCGAATCAGTTGATGAGTTGGTGGACAAAAGCCACTTGGGAGCTGTCATTTTGTTCATTGGTCAGAGATCACGTCTGTCAAATCTCCTCTCCTTCAGCCGTTCACTAAACATTTTGAACACCTCATGATTTGTATGTATTTTTCTAGCTGTTGGGCTGTTTGGTTGTCTGCCCAAATATCAAGAAGGCAACGTATTTCCTCGCCACTCTAGGTCAAGGCCAAAGACCGAGTCCACCTCTTCAGACAAGTCAAGATCTGGTTGTTTTGGTCGGCACCCGAGTTCCATCACACCGACCAGAACAAGTCGTACAGGGCGAAAATGAACCAGATTTCAATTCAACCAAACTAAACAAGGCAGGTGTGAAAACACCCTTTGCTTGACAGGCACATATTTATGGTAGCCTAAGTAGCAAACAGTGGTGCCACCCTAAGCCACTTCTAAAAAAAACAGTGAGTAAAATCAGTCAAACTATAAATGAAGCATCTTCTTCCTTGGAATTCCTGTTGTTAAAATTTGAGACTTTATTTTTGTTTTCTCTTCAGACATTTTTATTTACTCATCACTGCTCATGACAGCTCTACCCTTGCACATTATTAGATGTGAATTACATCACTACTTGTGTGTTTTTCTAGTGAAAGGCCTTTATTGACATCAGTTGTTTAAGCAGCAATCTAAAATGTTTTTGTCCGTAATTTGAATCACTAACTTTCACATAAATCTGCAGTGAAGTGACTTAAAACGGACACTTATTCATAACTGTTACTTTAATGCCATGATGTGAGCTTCACTCCCCTGACAGACCACCTTCCTCTTCCTCAGTGACAGACATTTCCCACCATCAGAGACCGTATAGTGTGTGTTTCTATAGTCTGCCATTCCCAAAGTTGGCGGAGTGTGAAGACATATAATTGCTTCATGAAACCTAACTAGGTGATATGAATAATCTGTCAGTGGAGGAGGCGACCCAGCCTCCATGCCAATCACTGAGGTGTCCCGGCCTAGCGGAGCGTGGCCAAAACCATACCTGTCCATCCGGAAAAAAAACATATCTGTCCCTCAACTTCCTCTTTCCCCCGAAACCGCCGTTATCAGACGAGAGGGCTGAGTGTGTGTCGATGTGTGTGTGAATGCACTGGAGACCCTCTATATGCCACTGTGATGAACTCCACATCAGATAGAGAGCGAGCCACAGATTGGTGTGTGTTTGTGTGTTTTCCTCACTCCGATACAGAACTCAAAATTCACCACAAGACAGGACGAGGAGAGACAAAAGGTGGGCTTTATAAATGCACTGATAGCATAAACCGAAACATCTAACCAGAGGTCAACCTCTTTTTTAAAAAATGCATCAAGAAGGACAAACAAATAAAAACACAAAAAGAAAAATGGAAAAAATAAGCTTTTTTTTTTTTTTTTTTAAGGTAAACCTCAGAAAACACAACATTTACTGAATGTTTTCGGTTTGCCAGCCTGGACAAAGGCAGGCACCCACAAAAAAAAAAGAAAAAAGGAAAAAAAAAGCTGAATAATAATTCTGATCATAAAACTAACTGGCTTTTTGTGCAACATTCCATTTTGGACTGACGTATGTCATCAATATGCCAGGTGGTCTGCCATCATGAGCTACTTGTTCTGTCTGTTGCTAACTTTTGAAACTAGTCAGCTTGAGCAAATAATCAAAAGCAAAATGATTAATATTTACACTGTAATGTCCACCGTGTCGTACCCGCCAAATACCTCAAGAACATTGTCAGCAAAACAAAAAGTTACAGTTTTCCATTTGTCAAAAAACTGCATGGGGTTTATGAAACTTTGTAGTGAATTAGCCCAAAAGTAAACAACAAACAAGTCAAGTTAGCCTGCTGTCATGCAAAGTTTTTTTGGGGGGTGATTTTCTGTTGGCCTCAGTGTTACAAAGTCATTGTTCTTGATGTTAAAGGTTAAAAAAAACCTTTGCAAATATCCACAAATCAAGCTTTAGCAAGCACACAGCTAATGCTAAAGCTAGCTTGTTGATAATGTTTGCTGGACATGCAGGCAGGAGCCACCCGTTCCCTCTTTGTCCGACAAAATGTGAGAGAGGCAAAAAATAATTTGCCCATTTCTGGGTGATCGTCAAGTATATGAAATATAATTGCAAATACACACATTTTTAAGTTTTACCATAATTGTCATCTTTTGAAGCTTTAGCTTACACCCAGCAAGGCTGAAAACAAATAGTTCCCATTTTGTTTGGAAGTAGTGTGCCCTGTTTGTTGTACAGTTTGTCTTTACAGCTTTTTACCAAAACTGTTATTTTTAGATGGAAGATGCTGATATTTCCCTTTGAGTGACTTTCTTTTTCAGGATTGACCATTATCATTCCAGGAAATGCACACACCCTTAAACACTCCTTCAAATTGTGTTTGTGTCAGAAGGAAGAAGCCTCAGAAGCCCTTTATAAACCTTCAAATTACTCATATAAACTGTGACATGAATGATAAAAATACAGTATCACCCTCTTCCTACACATTTTACTCAGAAAATTTGCTTTTTTAATGCAAAAAATTAATCTATTTCGCCTCTAATGCCTCCAGAAAAGCTCTCGACACTGGCAGTCTTTGGGCAGTTTGTAACAGTGAAAATTAGTGTACACCTCCATGCCTCCTCCCATGATCCCCTGCTTTAACCCCCCCCATCCCCTCCACCCCCCCATAAACCTAAGTCACTAGGCCCGTCTCAGTGATCTTATCGAGTACTTTTTCATTTATAATGCTGAACTGGTCTCCATCCGCACTCACACACACTTGTGCACACATCCACATGCAGACGCAAAATCACAAATACCGGCTGCATTTGTGTTTCTGTCCACAGTGAATGAGTGTAACATTTGGTTCACAGCCTGTGTGTATTTATCTGTTGAAATGTATGTATACCTTGTATGTGTACATGTGTATTCAGACGTGTATGTGCGTGCTTCCACGGCTATGTGTGTGTAGATACAGTATATAGCGTGTTTGTTTTTATCAGAGATCTTTAAGCTGGGTCATGTGTTGTTGCTTCACATTTCATCATCCTGCTCTCTTATCTGTTCTTTTCATACACAACTGCTGTAATACTGTTATAACACACACACACACACACGCACAATATACTAGACTCCCACCATATAACGGTAAGCCGGTAAAGATAGTTTGTAGGAGGCAGCATGAAGGAGTAAGGAAGAGAAAGGAGGCAACAGCAAAGGGAGGAAGGCATTGAGAGAGGGATAAGAGGGAAGCAGCCTCTATCTAACGTTGTTGTTTTTCTTGTTGATTTTGGACGCTGATGTGGACAGACAGAGACTGGAACCAGTCAGCGATGTGAGGAATGAAGTCTCTCCGATCTACTTTACAGATTATTTTGTCTTCTGACACACACACATCTCCTCCTGCACGCTCCACGAAGTGTTGTTTTGTCTGTGGTGTATTTAAGTATGAAGGTTTATGTGTTTGTTAGCCTCTAAACTCATCCTGAGGGTCACTGCTCGGTCACAACTACTCATATTTATCCTGATACATTTGGTTTAAATGAGTTTTGTGGTAGTTTTTCTGTACTGAGGCTCAGTGTCTTTCTGACTGACAGCTGTAACTATTCCTTCTATGAAGAATAACCCTAAAACTAAAGAGATCAGTACTATTTTAATGTCTGTTCAAAAAGAACCTGGAGCCAGCAATACTGGCTGGGATGGTCACGATACTAGAGATTCACCCTCCATAACAACCATCCAACCCTATTAGAGAGACATTTCACTGTACATGTAGACCAGCCAGATTTGAATATGCTGGACTTCAACAGATTTTTCCGGTCAAAGATCAGTAATTACCAGTTAATGTAAGTTCAGATCTGAATTTTTAATATTTTTCGCAACCCTAACTCCCGGTACAGACTGGTTCACTGTAATTTCGTCCATCAAATATACCTCATCCAATAGAAATTACAGAATTCCAAACAGGAATTGTCAGAAATCTGGTGTAGATGTGTAATAGATGTTGGCTCCATCTGACCTGGAGCCAGCCTATTAGCTTAGCCTAGCATTAAGACAGAAAAGTTAAGGCCAAGTTATGGTTCGTTGCTTGATATATTTGATAAGTGTCGCTTGACAAAAATGACGTAATTCCAAAAGAAAAATGTGTCGCTCGACACTTTAAATTCCTGTTGTGGGTTGTTTTGTTATGTTGTGGAAATGGTCATTTGCCAGCTTCAAATGAAACGTGTACAGGAAAGGCTTGTTGTTGGCATTAAATGCCCCATGGAGGAACAAGAGGCAAGACGATGAAGGTGGCAGTTTATATCTAGATTGACAACTTGTCTACACAAGCCATAGCTACTTGGTCCTGTACGGGCCAATAACGGGCTTTGCCATTCCTGAAAATGTCAGCGAACACGTCACAACTCCTGAACTCAGTGTTTTGACACAAATTCGACTTTTGATGTTGTGTAGGCCTGTGCTGAAAAATCGATACGAAAATACGTTGCAGTATTTATTTTCGTGATATACTGCATCATATCGTGCCCCTTGTATCCTGATGGGTATCGTATCTTGAAGTCTAGACCAACAACCACCCCTTGAATTCAGTGACACAAAAAAACACATGCACTATATTTTCATGTTTTTAATTTCACTGTGTCCACTGTTTCAGTGTGTTCAGTTGAAGTGCACTTAAATTTCACTTTTCTTTTTTTTAAAGATATATTTTTGAGCTTTTTGTGCCTTTATTACTCAGACAGGACAGGACATATACAGGCTCAATCGTAACCTACGCTAAGCTAACTGCCGCTTCCTGTAGCTCTGTACTGAATGGATTAATATGAGTAAAATCAATCTTTTTGGCTAATACTTCGGAAGAAACTCCCCCCCAAAATGTCAAACTATTCTTTCAATTACATATTTGTTTGGCACCACCAAAGCGCCACATAGTACTTTCAGGAATTTTAGTTGTTTTAGAGACCCCTCGGACCCCTTGGCAAAAAAAAATCTGGTTTAAATATTTGTTGCCTCTGATGCTTATTTTCAAATTTGTGTTTAAATAAATAATAACAAACTGACTGACCTGTATTGCAGGGTGATGCTGGAGAACGCGGAATGGTTTCTGAGCTCTGAGAAACAAGTCTGGTAAATGTGTCTTTGGTTTCTGGTCTCATGTTGCTCTTAAGAGCCACTTGGCTATCACAACTTTCCTCTTTCACACAATGTGAAAAAATGTACTGTACTCATTGCCACAGGGCCTAAATCCAGACTTTCAGACTATCCAAACTTCTGTTTTTAGTAGCCTCGTGTTATTCTGTACCTGGAAAAGTGGTTAAACACAAATTTTATCCAAACACAATATTTGCTTGCATACATGGAGTTTATTTCCACAATTAGGGCTATTGATTTTGGTAGAACGGAGGAAAGCGCCCCACATCCTGGTTTCAAAATAGCCTGCTTAATTTGCATGTTTAGTCAGAGGTTGCGAGCCGCTAAACAGAGTAAAGAGACTGAAAGCAGCAGCCATAGACAACAAGTTCAACCGCATCAGGTTTTTTAACTCAAACTAATACTTTTGAGTTGATCATTTTTTGAGGGTGGATAAATGTCTGAATTAGCCTTTTTGATGCCGTGGGACATCAAAACTCTACTGAAACCCATATTAACAAAATAATTAACAATATTAACAGTGAAAAATACAGCTGCACAAAAGTGTGCAACAAATCAAAATGTTGTGTTATTATCCAGCTGGTTTGTCATGCCTTTTAAAATTAATTGTAACGAAACCAAACGTACTAAAGCTTGTAAAGGCTCCACTTCGTGCCCAGGAAAAATCCTTTGCTTGCACTTCCTGTCTGAGCATCTCATCTCCCATGAGCCTTTTCTCTCTCTGTTTCTGTCCAGCCTCCTGTCCCAGCCTGACTCATGGGAGCCGTGCCTTTCCCAACGTGCAGCTCGGAAGCTGATTGGATGATGACTCTAATTGTCTGCGAGGGAGGGGGGAGAGACGCCGAGTGCGGAGGCGCATAATGGTATCCGATTTTGGGGAGGAAACGAGATGTAAATGAGGTAATTATGTGTCTTAACGAGGGCAAACAACGCTGACATTCTGGCCCTGGTAACCAGCGTATTTATAGGCCATAATAACCTTAAATGGGACTGGCTGGAAGGCTGTCAAGGGAATTAGAGTCGACTGAAAAGCGCTGCTTTTGTTTTTATTGGGGTTGTGTGTTTGATTCAGCAAGGTTTGACTTGGATTCTTCCATCAAACTGGAAAGAAAGATACTGACAGGCGTAGCTTTTGGCTTTGAGAGAGGAAGAGGACGCCGACAGAGGCCCCGCTGACTCGTCCAAGTCCCCTCAAAAATCGACTTTGATAGTTTTGATTCAGAAAGAAACAGGATGAAACTTTAATCCCCCCCTGTGGAGAAAGCTGGAGGGGTCATCCACCTCGGGGAGCCTCTCATGTAAAATGTATATGAAGGACAAAAATATTTTCACTCCAAGATTTCTTATTTGTCTAACTAGTTAGTGTGTAAAAAGTGTTTAAGAGTCGGTCGTGAGTCAATGAAAATAAAGAGCGATCCATAACCCGATTGAGTTTCAGTCGTTTTTGGCTCCTTCAACACGTCTCCCCTCCCTCGTCCTTCCAGGATGAACTCGGCCAGTTCTGGTTCTTTTGTTTTTATTAAAACATGACAAAAAGATTTGATTTAAAAGTGAATGAAGTGAAGTGGAACCTGGTTCGGGGGAGGCCAGCAGGACTGTGGGTAAATGTTTTGGCATCAGGATTGTGCCAAGCGCAGCAGAAATGTATTTCTGACGGCGTAAGCACGAGGGCTTTGGAGTTCAACCTATTTTCATATTCTCTCATACATCCATTTCCCTCCTCTACAGATTAAAATGAGAATTTAGACAGCACCTCTGCGTTGGCATCGCACAGCAGGATTATCATACGGCGCTGAGGGGTTTTTCGGAAGTGGAAATGGAGGAGATGGAGTGAATTTATTTTGAAGTGCTAGAAATTCTCTTGTAAGAGATCAAAGATTCTTGTTTCTTTAATAGGAGGGAGATGCCAGGAAGTCCCTGTTTTTTTATGTCAGCGCGAGGTTGAACTTTGCCGAACCCGCTGAGTAACTGTGTGGAAGTTTTCCTCGTCAGCCTGAGTCACAGTTACACTATTTCCACAGCTTCACTGGCATGTTGGTAATGACAAAGCGGCATCACCGGCCTCACCTGAAAGCCTGTACCTGCTTCCTTCCACAGTACAGAGGCCCCCTCCCCCTCCTCCCCCACTCCCTCCCCCGCCTCACCCCTGCGGTCCGTCTCTCTTTCCGATGGCACTCAGCCGTTACGTTCTCAAGGGAAGGGCAGACTGCTGGCGCCGCACTGTTTGGGCTCTCGCTGTATCTCGACTCCCACACACAAAAACAATGACACACACACACATATACACACACCTCCACAGGTACACAGGTAGTCACACAGCAAATTAAGCGTATTGTCGCGTTGCCTCCAGCGTTGAGGAGGTGAAAAGTCATTCAGAGGTTTTGTAGTCGTACACATGAAGGCCACGAGGAGTTTCCCCCTTTTTTTGCTGAGTGTGATGCTTTGGAAAGTTAAATCATTTTGTTAAAGTGATGCTGGTGCAGCTCAGACAGAATCTATTATAATGTAACTACAAGCTTTGTTTTTGTCTAAATGTGAAAAGATTTTATGTTTATGTGCTGAAACATACAGTTTATTATTTCTCAGTTTTACACTCTGGCAGCAACATTAAAAACCAGAATCTTTAATCCTGATCTTTATATGTGTCCTATAAACTACCACTTCTACAACTACTTAATGTTGCCATTATTTTTGAATAAATCCTCATTTAACTACATAAGTCCCATAGACATCACAAAATGTCTTAATAAAGGGAACTCTGGCCAAGATAGCAAATCATTTCACAACACAACGATTCAGACAACATGCAACATTAAAAAAATCCTAAAAAGCAAACAAACAAATAAAACCTAAAAAAGTCTCACTTTAAAGAATCGTACGCATGAAGACTGACAGGAGGAACAGATGCTCATATGACACAATATGTTTAGGGACTGACTCTCATTCATAAAACCCTGACTGTTCCAGAGCCTGTTTAGTAATGTGGGGAAAATTGGACACAGCGTAACGTTGTGATATTTTGTGTGACGATATTGTGTCAATTCATAGACACCAAGTATTAATATTTTATTACAGAAATTCTTGATAAATGATAAATTTTCAGTCCACTAGGTGGTGCTCATTGTCGGGTAAGGTAATAAAAATGCAATAAAAAATTACTGAAGCATGATGAATGGACGGAAAACTTCATTTTATTAGGTGAAACAGATGATGGTGACAAAGTTTTACTTTGGGAAAATGATTTGCAGTTGAAAAAGGTGAAAAATCGCAATATATGATATCGGGGTACTCAACATATCGCAATATCATGAGAAAGTTGTATTGTGACTTAAAGCGATATTTAACGACAAAACTATTTTTTGTGTATCAGTTACTCATCCTTAGATGTCATGAACTGAAGAATATATCTTTTTCCTTTCAGCGTTCCTCCACGGTAAACAGATTTTTTCCAAAAATGCAAGCCACTCACTTTAGCTGCTTTTGCTGGCAGTCTATGGAGCTGAAGTTTCAAAACATCAAAACCATCTAAAAAAAGTCCATCCAAAACTCTCAACAGCTTTGTGTGGTATAATTCCAGTCTTTTTTATCGTGTTGTAGGCTTAATACTTCTGTAACAGTTTTATTTTGGCTAAAAAGCTGCTAAATCCAAAATATCCGGCACCGAGCTCCCTGTAGGTGCTCGGCTAAGCGCGTGCAGTAGATGTTACTGAGCTGAAATAACAGTGAAATAAAAGTGTTATGGAAGTATTGAGCCTATGACACTACAAAGAAGACTTGGATTACACCAGATGAAGCTGTTGAAAGTTGAAAGCAGCTTAAGTGAGTGGCTCGCTTTTTTTAAAAACAATCAGTTTACCATTAAATAACACTGGAAGGAAAAGAATTGTATTCTTCAATTTAAGACAACTAAGGGTGAGTAACTCACACACAAAAAATAGCTTTGTGGTGAAAATATCACTTTAAGTATTGTGATGATATCATGGGGCGTCTGGCTAATGTGTTCACAAAGTGTTGAATCTCTCTCCATTATTGCTTGTGAAAGGTTGAGCCTTTCCAGGATGTTCCTTTTACACCCAGTCTGGATATTATGACATGTTACCGATGAACCTGTTCACCCGTGAAATGTTCCACACAGGTGTTTTTTGAGCCATTCATAACTTTAGTTGCCCTGTCTCAACATGTTTTATTGAATTAGTCCATTCTTGGAGTTTACAGGGCACCACCGAGATATTGGACGCTCAAAGCAGCGACTCCACTCAAGAAAGTGGAAACAGTAAAAAATTCCAGTGAAGGTGGAGTTTGGGGTTTGAGTGGTGGATCACACGGGACTTTGATCAAGGAGACTGAGGTTCAAGTCCCATTAAAAGACAAATACAACAATCTTTTCCTGAGCCTAATCCCAAAGTTTAGGTGCCTAAAACAAAACTTTGACGATGTTTTGCGTTAGTTCAAAACAATGACTCTTTCACAAAGTTAATCACGTGTTAGGCTTTTCAGCTGGAAGGCTTTTCTCGTTCACACGGACGCTAAAGAGGTTCACAATGCATTAAAAAGTGACGCCAGCAGGTTCCTGAACTAGCTTAAGTGACGAGTTCAGAGTAAAAAAAATGTTCTTTGAAGCATGTTGCTAGCATCACAGTGGGAATAAGCATAGATTTACACAAATTAATGAAATTGATGATTTAAAACACATATGTTTTTAAATTTAGTTTATGTCAAAAAGGATTAGCACATTAGCACATTCTATTTTATTGGTATTTTGCTTCTAAACTTTTTTGAATGTGGATTCTACGGTGAGCGAGGAGTTTCCATTTCCTGCTATGTTATAATTCTGCTCCTCTACATTTATCTGACAGCAGTAGTTATCAGTCACAGCTGAAGAAAGAGCTTTTTAACATGATGCAGTGGTGAGTGAAAGCAAAAAAAACTTATCTTTTTATCTTCTTTCATTTTATTTTAGTCTTGAGTTTAGTCTTTATTATTTTTATTATCTTAGAAAAATGAAAAAAAACCTTAAAGTGTCGTAAGAATATTTTCAGCAAAATAAAGTTGCATCAAGGATTTTGCAAAATCAACCTTTTAATATTTCTGCTGAGGCAGTTAAAAGTTAAAACAGGTTGAAAAATTCTTGCTGCACAGCAAAATAAAATTTTTCGGATAAATAACACAACAGCTGGGGCCATTTGGCATAAGAATAACGTTTAGTTTGCTAATAATTTGACTTAAAGTAAGATTTTCTACACCACACTTCTGATGAGAAACTTGGACATCTTTTTTATTAAGTAGGTAATTGTTAAATACGACAAATGTTTTCAGTCACATAAAACACTAAAGCAGCTGCAACAGCACTGAAAATGGAGGGACTTTTTAATTTTAGATCACTGGTCAGAATAAAAATTTAACTTTGTCAAAAATGCATTTGGCACTGTTCATTTGTTTTGTGACAAGACAGTTAATAGTTTGCAAGTTAAAACAACTAACACCACATTTCCATCATCTCTTAAGAAAACCTACAAAAGACGTTATGTTAAAGCAAGTCTCTTCCAACAAGATAAATGCATGACTTGTTGAATGGCTCCAGAGATTTGTTGGAAAAGTTGGCAGCTTGCAGTCAAAATCATCAAACCCTCATAAAGACATAAAGTGAAGTTTAATATTCTGTGAAAACCTGCACGACTCGTCTGTCTGTGAGCTTTTCATTTGGAGCGTGAGATCAGATCAGTGTTTATGAATTGGACACTTGTCTGCTCCTCGCTGTGTGTAAGTGCTTCAGCACCCTGAATGAGAGAGAAAATAGAAAAAAGTGGTTTGAAAAGAGAAAAATATTCATGACACTTGGAGTGACCTTCATGTGAATCGCAGCCTCCTTCGGCTGTGCGGCCCCACAGTGTTTTTGTGGTTCGTAAAGCTTATTTGGCTTTTGACAATAAGTTTAAAGTATGATGTTTAGTTGAGGTAACGCTGGATTATTTTTCCAGCCTAATTTGAAGCAGTAGGCTCTCTCTCCCGCCTCCTCTTCGAGTAATCCGCAGTCATCTTGATCAGAGGCAGACAGCAGGGTTTCACTGAAAATTAAACAAATAAACTCTGATGCTTTGGATAACATTCCCCTCTGATTGACCCGACCTCGTGACCTCTGAGACACTCTGGCCGGGGTTGTGACCCAGCGACGGCGTTGGCTCTCAGCGTCAGAGGAGCCTCAGTGTGTTGGTTTGGCCCCCGTGTCCCGACCTGAAGGAAAACATACAAACAAAGCCCCGTCCGGACCAGTGCAGGCCACGGTACACCTCCACACTCACAGACACCGGAGAGGCCAGCTGCTGCCTTTCACTTACAGGAAAGCATCATGAATGATTTGCACAGTTTTTCAATCAAGTCTGCTAATAGCAAGCTATTTAAATTTGTGCATTTAACATGAAATAGAAATACAAAAACACAGACAAGATGTAAAATTGGAAAATAAAATTCTTAAAAAAGACACAAAGATGCACTGACACTTGGCTGCTGCCAACAATGTTAACAGTCATGACTATAAAAAAGTTGTAACAACAACAATGATAACAACAACAATAATAATAATAATGATAATAATAATAATAATAAAGTAGTAAGCAAATTAATTTCAAAATAATTTGGAATTATTTTTTAAATTAAATTTAAACTTACAGTACAACATTCCCATTTTGAAAAAAATATATCTAGATTTTTTTTTTTTTTTTTTTTAAGTCAGTAGAAGTTATTTTGGTGTTTGAATATTACCATTTGATCTAGTGGTGGAGTCATTTTGTGGGAATTTCACTCAAATTAGGCTTTAAATCATTTTAATAAAATGCTACGTAAAGCATTTTTTAAAATATCAAAAATATTTTTTTTGTAACTTTATAAACTCTGTAAGATGACATTTGAGGAGGAAATCAGGGCTGATACTAAAAATTATTTATATTATTGATTAATCTGCCGACTGTTCTCTTAATTAGTCACTTAAATTTCATACAACAGTAAAAAAAAAAAAAAATCTCATCATAGCTTCCCAGAGCCCCAGATGGCATTTTTAAATTTTCCCAAAGATATTAAGTTTAGTCTCCCAAGCCATGAGAAATTCTCACTTGTAGAATTATTGCTTGAAAAAGGATTAAAACTTCTAGTAATAGTAATAATATATGCAGAGAAAATCTGCATTTTTACTAACTACTGATTATTGCAAATACAAATACAGTACAGCTACGAGCCCCTGTACTGTACCTGGTGTCCGTGTACTGTCGGTGTACTTTTCCGCCCTGTAATCTGAATGTGTGAAATGCTGTTTTTCAGGATTCCGTGGACACGTACAGTTCATGACCTGAAGAAGGACAAAGCTGGAGATGTGACCTGCTGATGGGGCTGCTGTGATGCACAAAGGAAAACTGACAGGTAAGACGACACAGTCATGTTGTTGCCTTGGTGTCTGCACAGATAACGAAAACCATTATCTTTAAACATCAACACATGTGACATTCAACAGCATGCCAACCGCTCACTCAGCAGTTTTAATAGTTACAATATTGTTAGAAGTTATACAAGTACACATAGGGATTTTGCTCAGTTGCACAGCTGTTGTTTGACTCCAGCTTTTTCACAAATGATTTTCTTAAATCTATTCATCTTCTTAACTGAACATTAAAAGGCCTTTTTTCACCCAGAGCTTCCATACTAATGACTCATTATGTTGCTAAA
The DNA here is from genome assembly GCA_029874485.1 of Naso brachycentron. NCBI lineage: Eukaryota > Metazoa > Chordata > Actinopteri > Acanthuriformes > Acanthuridae > Naso > Naso brachycentron. Next base: position 17,724,461 of record JAQFJA010000015.1, read on the forward strand.
TACTTTAGTAATTACTTTCCATCAAGCATGGATTTAGTGATTTGCAGGTCAACACTGGGCCATAATTAGGTTGAAAAGTGAAGCTCTTCTTTGATGTCCAGATTACATGTAAACAGTGTTCAAACAGCAGTTCAGTTATTGGTTTCCAACATGAGGGTTGGTTCCCCTAAGAGGGTCATAAGATCAGTCTGTGAAGTGCTCCATAAGAATGACAGCAAAATTTATCTTATGACAAAAAATCATAGTTTTTCTGTTGAAATAGTTGGTTTCTGGGGGAACGGCTCACAAATTATTTACGACCTGTGGTTAGGAGTAATAGGATGAACTGATTCCTTTTGTTCAAAGGTTGGAAACCACAGATTTAAATCAAAAGATCTCTATGTGTAGTTAAAACTGACAAGTTGAAATATGTTCATTTAAATCCAGCTGAAACGGCAGCTATAGGACACTTAAACGTCTAAACAGGTTAGCAACTGTATCCACATTTTTAACCCAGAAGTCCAGACGTCTTTTTGCTTGAAAATCACAATATTGCTGCTTTTGAAAGTGGGTTAATTTTAAGATTTCAGCACAAAGAATGAGCTTCTTTCGTTTTAAGGTATTTGCTGCAATATCAGCGTTCAACTACCCAGTATGATTTATTCTGTAGTGGTGAAGTCCCAGTGTTCCCATCTTGTTTTTGTTTGTTTCCATGGCCGTACGCCGGCAGCATGTGGTGTATATTGGCAGCTGAGGGATCGGGGACATTAGCCGGTCCAGAAAACCTGCTTCAGAGTCACTTATCCCTCCAAGAACAAAGCCGAGGTTGGACGCGATAGGCGGCACGCATACGTGTTCTCCTCCTTATCTTGTTTATGTGATGGAGTTTTTCAAACGCAAACATTTTCTTTAGATGGCACAGTGGACCTCTGCTCTGAGATAAGTATCGAATGCAGACTTAATTGCCTGAGATAGAAGCTTATTATTCCCATTAAAACGGGCGTTCGGGGCCTCGCTCTCCGGGTCTTTCTCTCTCTCCCTCCTCGCCTTTCATCCCTCCTCCTCCTCCTCTGCTTTCTGCTTGTCTCTATTGTCCGTTTGATGTGGAGATGAAGGGGAAAAAGGGCAAACAAGAACAGTTTGGTGCTGAAAAGTTGGGAAATCTGGTAACAATTGGAATGTAATGGAAGTGTTTGGAGGTCTTGTCCCCTGATGTGCTTAGCTAATGATTTTGCCGCCCTGAGTGCACCCTGTGTTAAGTGTGTACGTGTGCGTCTACACATCATAACATTTCCATTTCATTTTCAGTTATTTCTTTGAGTTTTATTTCAGATTTAAATCTTTCATTTCATCCCTTTGACATCTTTTATTGACTCTCAGCTTTGTGCTTCTTCGCTCTAACTTGCTCTCATGCAGGTAAAACTTGCCTCTCTCTTCCCTTTTTTTTCTGTCTTTCCTGCTTCTTCGTCCTGAGTTCTGTGCAGTGCTGCACGGCCGTTGCCTTTGTGGGATTTGTACGTCTCCGGCGGCGTTTTCCCTCACTGTTCGGCACTGAGCCGGCATTCCTTCACGGGTTCACTGGCAATGCTCAAGTGGCTCCCTCTTAACAGCCCCCCTAATCACTCAGGGACATAATCACAGGCCACTTTGAAGTAATAGTCAATTTGCTACGAGTTCACCGTTTAACAGAACTGCTTCGACGCAAGCCGGGGCTGCGAGCCGGCCATGGCCGATGTAAAGATAAGGGAGGCTGCGCTGATGGAAAGGACGCTTTTTTAACACTCTGTCAGACAAAAGGTGGCACACACATGCTTGTGAAAGTGTTTATTTTTAGGGGAAGTCTTTTTAAAAGACCTTAGGTTGTAGACAAAGGCCAGGTGAAGTCGATAAGAGCTGGACAAGCCAAACTCTGCAGCGACAGCCTGTGTGTGCGTTCCCCTGATGAGAAGTTCACAGGAAGTGTGCAGACTTATAGCTGTCACTCAACCTTGCACGCTCTGCCTCTGAATGCACCAGCAATCACTCACAATGACACACTGTACCTGCGATGATGTGTTTATGCCGCCCTGAAGTGAATCAGGTAGAAAGAAGGCGAAGCATGGCCCCACGTTGGCCCATGTTTATTGTTTACGGTACTCCGGGTGGCGCCAGGCCCTGAAAAAACAGGAGCTGAAAAACACTTTGTTTTGGTGGGGAGGCTGCTCCTGTGGTTTTGTAATCGCCATCACTATCAGGGGCCCTGATCGCTTCACAGAGTGGGAGGGGAGGAGGGAAGAAGAGGTATGTTATTCCACACGGTACACAAAGCGAGGGAGCAGAAAGAGAAATAGATGTGGGTGCTTGGCAGTGCGTCTGTCTGCCCTTTTTTCCTCTTTTCTGCCTCCTCACCAACTTTATGTTCTTCCCCTTCTGCCCCCTTCATCAGGTCTCTGACTCAGGCCAGGAGTCACTCAGACTGTCTGACTGGTCGACTTGTCAGGGCCGAGACAGTAAAATGAGTAACGTTTGATTAAAATGTAGTATCAGCTTAGTAATATAGCCGGCCTTATAATTTCTGGAAATTTACATAGTTCATTTGCTTCTTTCCTCTTTTTGCCCGTTGAACCTCTTGTTTTTGGTCGTCTTTTACCCTCTTTATTTAAGGCTTGTGAAAAAGTTGCTGCTTGTCTCTTTGTAGTTTACTTTTGATCTTACCCCTTCAACTGTTTTATTTTTGTTCATAGATTCGTTTTTTTTCTACACATAGAATGATTCACAATCAACTGGCCATTTGGAAACGCTGCAAATCACCTACAGTGGCCCACAAGGGACAACTTAGGCTTCGTCCCACTGAAGAGGGGATATTTGACATGGAATAAAATGTGAACATGGTAGAAATTTAAAAAGAGGTTCATGTCTTCAGATCTATAGGCTGAAAAATGACTTTGTCAGTGTGATGCATTTTCAAAATGGCTTTATCATCTGTGGCCTTGTTACAGAACTTCCTAAGTTTAAAATCTTATTTAATCTCGGTTTAGGATGACATTGAGGACTTTTGAAGTCACAGAGACACGTTTCCTGACAAAATTTAGGAAAAGATGTTGTCTTAGGGTTAAGAATTTAGCTTTTAGAGTTTCCAAATATAACGTTAGCCTGCTGGACAAACTAACACTTCTGTTTGACTCTTTGAAAAGCTAACACTGATATTAGCCTGGTGGAGAAGCTAATCTTGACGTTAGTTCATTGAAGCAGCTAGCACTAATGTTAGTTTGATAGCTTGATTTCCTGCACCAAATCTCCACAACTGACATGATTAATTGCCTCCAAATCATCAAAGCTATGATTGAATGCCTGTCTTTCTTGTCTGTTAGCCTGCTGTTAGCTTGCTAGCCCGTGCAAACTGAAATTAGACAGCTGTTGCTACAAATTAATTGTGAAAAACTGCCTCTAACACAAAAAAGCACACGTTAAAAGCTCAGAACTTTAAGTATTGACATAATACTTGGCCTATACTCTCTCACAATAAACCTTCAGATGGTTATTCAAGGTTTTGACCACAGAATAATGACAGAAAATCTGAACCTTTGACCCAGAATCACAGATTAAATCCATTTAATGGGTCAGCAAATATTTATTATTTTAATTTACATAAGTTTTTAGACACATGAGTTGAATGTGAAGTGTGTTTAATAAACCAGAACCTTGCTAACTGTTAGAAAATAAAGTGTTTGTGTTGAATGTTTTAGATGTATGTTTTAAAATACTTAAGTGCCACAAATAAAATTCACATCCTTTTGTATTTTCATCGCAGCAGTAATGTAACAGACAGATATCTCCTAACCTCAGCACATGAATCCTGAACCATCTGCAAGCTTTAACACCACAAAGGAATTCTTTTATAACTCAGTGAACTGGCCCCTTAACCACCTGATTCATTCAAATCTCCTGAAGAGCTGATCGTGGAAAGATCAAAAGTCTCATTCACAGGCAGAGGACGACGAAGCTGCTCATGCAAGCCGCAGTCTGCTGATACAGACGTTACCGCCGATATTGTCATCGGCAGCGTGTCGTTGAGAAAAGCTGCACACTTCATGGCTCGTCTGCTTTACCTGTCCATGAACAAAGAGCAGCCGGAAAGGAGGACGGCTGCGTGCATGCTGGTGTGGCCTATTTTATAGAGCCATTAGTGTGAGGAGTGTGTAATTCAGTGGGCCTGTGCCGTCTTTATTCATGCAGCGACATTAGAACGTAATGAATCATGAAGAAGGCGTATTGTTCCACACTACTCTTCCTAACGCTGCACACACACACACACTTGCACAGACACACACTCACAGGTGTAGAACATCATTATTGCCCAGTTCCAATTGATGAAGAGTATTATACCGCTAAATTGATTTTCCTTACTCTGCGATCATGATGACATAAGAAAGGAGACGACGAAGAAAAGACGCGATCATCAACAACTTTATATTCCAATCAGCATATCTGAGTAGGATGAATAAAAAAGAACGGCGCTGAAAAAATGGAGCCGGGGCTCAAATCGTCTTCAATTGCTTTGCTTTTTTTAATATCATGAAATGTTACCGATTATCATGAAATGCGTAAATTGAATTCTTTTTTCATTTAAGTAATAATTGATTTGACATTTCGGAGCACTTCAAAGGCAGTCTGGCCTGAAGGCTGTGCAGTAAATTACAGTATAAAGCTGAGGATTTACCATTAGCCGAGTGTCAAGTGTACGCTCGGCTTTGCCTCCCCTCCCCATCTATCTCCCCCCCTTCACACCCTCTGTCTCCCCTCTCTCTCTATCTTTTCCACAAACCCTCTGAAATTCAAGTCAAACTTTATACAACTTGCCTTCACTGCCCTGTTTGTGTGTGTTTGTGCGCCTGTGTCCAGGTCTGCCAGTTTATTGTAACACTATAAAGGCCCGGCGTGTTTATCAGTAAACGGAGCTCCACACAGTTCGCCCGCCTCCATTATAACTCCTTTCACTTCCTTGTTTGCTTCATATATTTTTTTCTCGAGGAAATGCCCTTCTTTTCTGTCTGTGTCTTGCATGCGGGGCGCGACAACAGCCAGGAGGCTGTTTGATATGTAAATAGTGTGTTCAACAAAGTCCAGGTGCTATCTGTGGCTACAGAGGCTGATACTTCGGGCAGCGGATGGCTTCCTCGCCTTCTGAGACATGCAGACACATAATTAAACACACAGTCTGAGCTCAGACCAGCATGTCGGGCAGATATTTTATTCTTTTGGTTGAAAATCAGATCTTGTCTGTTCAGTGTGGTTTAACTCTGAGATAATGGCTATAATCGAATAGAACCTGTATATATGCAGAGTCTGCAAAGAGAAAATACTTTAGTTATCAATACTTTGATACTCAAATTGATAACTCATTGAATATTACATTTTTAAATCCTGTTTGGTAAAAATTTCAGTTGCACTATGAATTATTATTTCAAAACTATGATAAGATTGATAGTTTTTGTACATTATTATCCAGATAAAAACGCTTTTCTAAAGAAATCTATCAAAAATTTACTTTTCATTTGGCGGTCTTTTCTAGTTCTTATTGTGTTTTATTATTGCTGAAGCAGCTGTCACATGGTCACCGATAATCATTTTAGAAACTATCAGTATGTCAGAA
>JAQFJA010000015.1:17838866-17851681 GCA_029874485.1 Naso brachycentron
AATTCATTGTGAGCATATTCATCAAGGAGTGATTTTTCCAGCTTGGAACTTTATATTTCAAGTATTTCTAATAAGAGGTTAAGAGGTAAAATAATTAAGTATTTCTCATCAAAAAAGAGCTAAAATAAAAGAAGTTATTATGCTGCAGTTAGATAAAGCCAGGCTGGCTGTTTTCAGACATGCTAAGCTAAAGTGAAGAGCTGCTTGTGATAATATCATTTATACTGAACAGACAAATATTATTCGAATTATTACTTTAAAAAGTTTTTAAAATGTAAAAAGAAAATGTGAAAAGTTAAGATTTACAGTCTTGGGAATTTTTTTTTCTTGTTTTCAGATCATCACAAGGGGGAAAGAAAGAAGACAGAATGACAGAAGTCAATAAGGAAGTAAAAAGAGAAATAATTAAAAAAGGAGGAAAAGAAAACAAGAGGGAAGAAAATAAGACGTCAGACGGGTTTTTTAAGAGTTCACTCTCTGATCTCATGCATGTACTGTGGTCAAAAAATACAACAGCCTACTTCCATCTGAATACTCTCCTTCCAAGCCTTTATTTCAGAGAATTTACAGTTTCTCTCTGATCTGCCCGACTGTTGTCCTATTCTGACCCCTAGCTTGTGCTAATGGCTCCTCTCCCTGGAAGCACCAGCCCAGATAATTACTCTGAGAAACCAAACGAACAAACAAGCTTTCCCATGCACCCAAGTGGCAACACATCCCTCCAGAGCTCCGCGTTCCCTCCCTTTACCCGTCCGTCAGACTTCCGCAGAACAAAACCGTGGCCTCAAACAAGTAGCCTAAGAGCTTCCACCCCCCAATCTCCCTGTAATGAGTGTGATTATCAATCCAAACAATAGTTACAATAATTGCAGCATTAAAGGGTGGCCATCTCCCAGGCACTTCCTGTCTGGAGATGACTGACATGCAAGCAGCTTCCTGCTTCCTCTCCGAGTGAGTGGGAGTGCAGGAAAGGGCGGGGCCTGCCATTACTAATCACTACGGCCGCTAGGAGCTAATGGTCTAACAAGGTTTAGTAATGTACCATGACATTATGAGATTATGTCGTTGTATAATTGTATATCGTGAACGTTATGGAGGTTTGATGGGATTGATATAGAGAAGAGCAGCAGAGTGAGGTCTTATCAGTTGGTATTGCTTTCAGGGAGTTTATTTCTTCTAATTTTCCTCGAATGCAACGATAATATTTCAGGCGTCAAAGTGCATCCTCTGTCTCATTTTACTTCCATTCCAGTTTGAGGACAGAAAATGTGGAGTTAATTTTGATAGATGCTAATGGAAAGTCTTCAGTAAAGTGTGTTTTCTTTTCCTGAGAAGTGGCAGTTTTAGTTGCTGACTGGTTTCACAGTTTTCATCGCGCCAACATCCATCTGTAACCACACTAAAGTTAACCTGGCTCATCATCGGTTATTATTACCCTGAGAACCAAAACAAAGCAGCTCGTCACTGTTGCGCACACACAGGCTTTCTCACACTTTCTGACATGTTTAGACTCCAAACAGAGGCGGGCAAGACCTGCTGAGAAAGATCCTCGTCAGCAGCCGGCCCTCGTGGCTGAACTGTCACACACACTCATATATGTACATACACACACGCGCGCGCACGCACGCTAACATGCTAGCATGTTTTCCATCTCTTCACTCTCAGCCCACTGGGGCTCAGGACGGATGATGAGTGAACATGTTGTGTATGTGGAAGGTCCGCAGAACAAAATCCAAGTCTGCATCTGTGTGTCTGCACCATCCTGAGGTCAGGTCACTGTTTGCACGTCATACACCAGTCCAACTTTGCATGACTGTCATGATGTCATGGCGAGGGTCTCGGAACATTAATCACCCTGAGGCTTTTTGCAGCACAGCATCAAGGATGTGGTTACATCGTGTTTGGCTTTGAAAGAAATGGAGAAACAACTGCTGGAACTACTTTGAAGAAAACAAGGTAGATATTTGTTTACAGAAGGGGAGGTTCCTGTGCAAAGTTTTGTGCGTGCGCTCACCTGGCATGTGGGTGTGTAGCTCCATGCACTATTACTTTTAGTTCACCTACTCGGGGATTTTTTGGACAGCTACTCAGGAAACTATTTTAGTAAATATACGTGAGGAAGTCTTATGCTCTACTGCTCAGAAAATGTGTCATAATTTGTCCTTAAATACACTTTAAATTTAACCTTTGGCACACAAAATGCATTTTTTACACGCACTTAAATACATTGTCATTACTTTCCGTCTTACAGGACCTACCAGTGTTACTACTTGTCACTGTCTTTTGTCAGCATTGGTCACCTAGGTTACATAAACCCCGCCCATTTTCCCCCAAATAGTTTTATCTATGAGATAAGGTGTTTGTTTACATTTTGTTTGTTTTCAATAAACGTTACAGAAAGTAGCTGAAAATGTGTGACAACATTAGTTAAAAAGAACGTCTGTTTCGAAATCCTTCCTTATGCTAATATTTGAGCTGGGAAGGCAGCACTTGTAAGGAACTATTTTTCCAGGCGTAGTAACTTTGGTCTCCATGGCTCCCGGCTCCCCTCTCTCTCATGATCAGTGATTTGGGACCGAACATGCAGATGTTCACTTTAGAAGGGTGAATTACCTCAAGCTAGCAACTTTCAAGTGTCCTGTAGTATTTCTATACCCTGTTTCAACGTGAATGGCAGTGAATGGGCTTTTAAAATACAGTCTGACATCTACTTAAGTATACACATGGTCACATTTAAACAACAATATTTGTAGAAGATTATAGATTCAATTTCAGAAAATTTTATTGTCTGTCCCAAAAAAAGAAATTAACTACGGAAACGTACACTGAATCGTGGAATTGGCCAATAATAACGGAATTTATTGTTAAACAAGCAATGTCACAGAATTTACCATAATTTGACTGAAATTCTGCTTTTTGGAGAAAGAGGAACATTTATGTGGGGAGAACATTCCAGGGGGGAACCATGTGCACGTCACTTCACAAACACTCCCGCCCCCTTTCCAAACAAGGCAAGCATGTCGAAGCGGCTGACTCAGACACCGACAAAGTCACTAAAAAACTATGAGACTGGGGAAAAAACAAAGTAAATTTCATAGGGCCCTATAAGTCTGGTCTAGTGTGAGCATTTGTTTTGGAAGACAGTGAAAGAAACATGATACTTATTTGCACAAAACCAGTTCAGCCATAAACACAAAATATTAAAATTATCTACAGAAAAACTCCTCCTAGAGGAGAGTAAAAAAGAGAGTAAATAAAAAAGAGCAGCAGATCGATCATGCTCATAAACAGCATATGGTCTCTTCCAGTCTGTGTGCCATAAAGTGTTTAATAGCATTTTTGCTGACTGAGCGGACCAGGCAAAGGCATTGTAAAAGACTGGATTATAATCCCCAGTCTCCTTGCCCATGGTCTCATTTGTGGATGTAGGTCAGATGTGAAACATCAGTGTTAAATTTAGATGCTGTATGACCAGTTAAAAGTTTTTCGTAGAGACTTTAAACCAGTCACAATCATCTTGGGTGGTGCTAATCAAGCATAAACACGTTGATGGTGAGAGTGGAGGAGAATGCTGGTTTTTACCCACAGTCTACATCCAATGAGTCATGCTACGCTGACTTGCAGAGTGTTTAAATTTGGCTTAAGATTAACTGCAAGAGGTACCATCATAAAACTTTTTGTATGTACAAATATTTGCCTGTAAATTTCTCTCCCCTTGTCACCACGGAGGCAGATTTGTGTGCATGGCTGCAGGACACGTTCTGTCTGCATGCTCCATCATTCTTGCCTCTATTCAAACAACCTGCCTGCATTCTCACTCCTCAGTCGAGTGTACAGAGTATCGCATCACATCTGATTACAGACTAATCTTGTTGTTCTTGGTCGGAGTTTCCTCATACGATCTGGATGCAGATAGCGTGAGAGTTGATACGGCATCATGCGAGTGTAACACTAGTCATACAGTAGGACTGGCCCTGCCCTCCATAACCCATGCTCCTCTCTCCTCTCCGTCCTCATTACCTGTCCTCCCTGCTGCTTTCCATGCTTCATTAGTGATGCATTGGACAGCCGTTGAGCAAGATGTGTCACTCGTGTGTCATCGGTGCCAGATGACAAATAGCTTTCTAACAGGAGAAACAATGCCTGACAGACTTGTTTCTGCGCCAACGAAAATAAACAGTTAAGGGGAATTTCTGTAGAAGTTGTCACACAGGAAGAAACTCACATTAGAGTTGATTATATTATTATCTGTCTGCTTTTTCCCAGAATGTGCAGCTGTTTGCACTTCGCTCAGCGAGACTGACAGGTACACAGAGGCACGTGCCAAAATACGCAGTGCAGTTGGCGCTGGTGTTGGAGGAACCTTGTTTGATCACCTAATCCTGTAATTAGCTGGTTGTGATAGTTGTCTGGGGATGCTTGATTGCAATCACAACAGTGGACCTGCTGTGCTGCGGACACATAGCGACGTGGTGATGCAAGCGAAGGCCGCTCTGCTAGCTTTCCTCCCCCTGCCATGGGAAGACAGAGCCGGGCATGGGGCGCCTGTTTTGTAAGGCCTTTTCCCATTCATGGAAGCTGTAAGCGTGTGTGTTTGTGTGAGTGTGCAGGGGGTATTTACACCGGCAAAGCACAGAGTGACCACTGCTTCCTCTTGTGCCTCTGACAGCACGTACAATGTGGATGTGTGTGTGTTTTTTATTACTATTTGGAGCGAGCTGCAGCTGAGTGTGTTTTTCACCCTGACTAGGGTGAGAAACTGACTTTTTTGGGTGTCAAGAACCTTTAAAGGCTGTCTGGTGATACTCAGCAACACTGAACTCGAGCAAAAACGTGTGAAATGGAATATTTTCTGTCTCGTGTGGCACATCTGTTTGTGCAGCGTGGGCTGTCGGCAAAGTAGAGCAAGTTGTGTGAAAGTACTGTATCTGTGTGTGTGTGTGTGTGCGTGTGTGCGTGTGTGGGTAAGGCGTAGGAGTTTGTAAATATGTGTAGGTGAGACTATCAACCTCCCAACCACACCTATTTTTAGAGCTATGTCAGCTTAAACCGAAAAATGACTTCCCTTGCGAAAAGAAGAAAAAGAAAAAAACGAGTGAACACATCACTTCCAGTGGTAGAATCTGCCGGGCTGCACACAGTTTTACCATAACAAACAAACAACCCACAACAACATTACCTCCTAAATAGATATGAAGCAGGAAAGGCATGATTACATTATTAAAAGGGATGTGGTTTATTGTCTGAGGGGGGAAAACGGGGCAATAACATCATAAATTATCCGTCAGATCCCAAAGAGCTGCAGGTTGAGACTCACATGGAGGTTAATGTGATGGAAGATGAAGCTTCCTCTGTCACAGGTAGTTATTATGCCACAATTTCCCAACATTTTCTCCCTCCCCCGCACGCCGATTTCTACCTCATAACCTTCACCCACTCCCAGCCTTCATGTCTTCTTCTCAGTACAGTAGCAGAGACGGTGAGCCACTTCAAGGGCTCTGAAAGCAGCTTTCAAAAAACGCTGCCTTCCTTCAACCTCTCCAACGCCCTCAAACAGACCCCCCCCCTCCCAGTCTCTCTCTCTCTCTCATTCCTTCACAGGAAGTTGTGGTTAACATGTCAGCGTCGTCAAACTACTACAAGTTAATCGTATTTTTCTCAAACCTGTGCTGAACAGATCTGTTCATGCAAGGTAGAGATTCAAAAAGAGAAGGCGAGCAGCTGATGTCCTTCATGTTTTCTTAACTGTTCTGATCACACACACTGTGTAGAAGTTTAAACTCTGTTCTTCAATCAGTTGCTAGAGGATGCTCAAAACTCAAATATGGCCTGACAAAACCTTTTTGGCTTGCGACCACTTCAAATGAAGCAGCGTCTGCTTGTGATCCCTCTGCAGCGTTTGCATCTGTCTGCCAGTTGTGATCAATTCAGCCAAAGGGTCATTTTCTCTCTCGATTATTTGAAACCTTTTCAGGATCCAAATGGGGTAAAACAGTCCAGCAATTTAACGAGTGAAAGGGAAACATAAGTAAAGTAAGTCTGTCATGAGTGAAATATTTAAAATCGTTGCAGCACAAATGCTTTCCAGCTCTGTTAATTATGATGAGTCCAAAATATGTATCTTAAAACTCTTTATTCCTTCACTTATGCTTTATGTTACCTAAAATGTACTTTATTTGTCTTACTGTTGGCCTTGTTCTTGAACTTTTTTGTTGTGTTTTGCATTTGCTTAGATTTGTTTATTGTTTATGATAAAAAAATGTTTTCATTCATTGTAATGTGTGCATTCTTTCTGCAGCATAATAATATAGTCCAACCAACCCCTGTAAAATTAGACTACATTAAACCAATTCTAATGTTAGTTCAAATACAAGGTAAGTTGAAATTTATCTTTTAATCATCGGGATTACATGCACTGTCTTGGTCTGTTTAGAAATATGAATTAAGTCTAAATACTAACAGATTCCTACAGATGACTTTAGATGGGAAGTACTAGCTTCAAAACACAACAGGACCACAGTATAAACCAAAAAATGGACAAAAAACAATTTAAAAATGCTGACAATACAACATGAAATTAATATTTTACATGTTTTTTTGAGAATAATTAGCTTAGCTTGAATACTGGTAGTCAATGGGAAGTGCTAGCCTGCCTCCACCTAAAGTCATCAGATTAACTTCTCAACAACTCTGTCTCTTCCTTGTTACTGCACAAACAGTCGAATGAATGGTATAAATCTAAATCTCTGTAACTTAGGAGGGAGGCAAACAACAAAAGAGAGAAGAGAGAGAGAAGATTGTTAGTATTTTAATGTCTGTGCATTTAATACATTAATATGGAGACAAGAGATGGTATGGTTAGCTTAGCTTAGCTTAACACAAAGGCTGGAGAGACAGAGGGAAATAGCAAGCCTGGCTCACTGCACCCAGCCAAGAATTAGTTCCACAAACAACCCATTAAAACCCGTTAAAAACTGTTAGCGTCACACTTTAGTTTTGTAGAGATATATTCAATAAAACATATCAGGATAATTATTTAGGTTTAATCAGTGCTGTAAAGTGGATTTGCAAAGTTAAGTCATCCCCTCCTGACTGCAGCTTCAAAATAAATGTCATCTTGTCGTGTAACTCTCATCGAGAAAGAAAATAAAGGAATCACAACATGCTTAACAATTCCAAATACTGTCCACAACCCAAACTAGATGAATAAATCAACATGCTGAAGACAAAATGACAAATTTGCAGCATTAACATGTTTCATGAATCTCTCACGAGTCAGCTGGCGAATCTGAGATACAGATGGAGAGGGAGGGAGGCAGAAGAGGTGAGCTTCAGAGAAATTAAACTAATATCACTCTCCGCCTGTAGTGGCTGATATTTCATTTACCAGCGGGGACTGAGGTGCTGCGACCCCCTCCTCCATCCCTTCCTCCATCCCAACACCGCCACCACCACCTCAACCGCTATATCTGTCAGTGGCTGGCCCCGACGCTCCCCTGCAGGTGATAACAGATTAAACCTATTCCATTTCATGCCTCAGGCTCCCAAATACAATCCATGTGGGGCTCCTCCAGGCCCTGCGTCTCCCCTGTGCCCCTCCTTCAGGCCCCCCGCCCTGGGTAGAAAGCTGGCAGCGGCTGCCCCAGTCCACTGGGCTAAGCCGCCGAGATGGAGGCCTGCAAGATTACAGGCCATCTGAGGAAATTACTGTGTGTGCGCATGTGTGTGTCCTAGAATGTGTATGTGACAGTTTGTGTATGTGTGTATAATAGGGTTATGTCAGCTTAGATGGTCCATGTGCTGTATTTAACACCATATTGCCTTCTCTTTTTCACTTATTAAAGTCTGGAAAGTATCTCAGAAGCATAATTGCGAGTGAGTACACATGCTGATTGTGAAGCGTTCACCTCAAAGTTCCAGCCACAATAAATGATTCAGTCGTGCTCTGCTGTGTCAATGTTTTATTTCTTGGAGTCAGGAAGTGTCCACAGGATGCCGAGGTGCTTCCACGGCTGCATTCCTGCACTCCAACCAGGAATGGTGTCAGAGGAGGAAATGAGAGAAATCGAACCCACGGAGCTTCCTCAAAAGTGGGCTTCCTGGACTCAGGAAATGGAACGGCCCCCTGATGTTTCAATGTAGCCCGAAGTGACCAAACGTCTCTGCTTCCCGGAGGCCTCTTTGGCCTCTAAGCACACTTGGACTGACATCAAAGTGTCACACTTTTAAGAGAAAACACATTAGAACAAAAAGGCCGTCGCTGTTTGGTTCTTTTCAAATGTTCTTTCTTTGCAGAGGCTGGAAAGCTGTGCAGCCACTTCTATCTGCAGCTCCATCTATCCTGGTCAAGTTGTGGATGTAATTTGTCATGAAGTAGGTGTTAATGGTGGTGACAGATAAGTGACTAAACAGCTCACCCACTGCCAAGCCGTCACTCACATTAATTAGAGAGGCGGAACTGAGTGCAGATGATTTAATCAAGGGAAATCTGACAGAGACTCGGTGTGAATGACTCAAGGAGAACTTGCACACGTTCCATTTCAAAACGGAATTTTCAATCTTTAGCTTTGTGATCAGAGTTAAATGTTTATCTCATGTTCAAAGCTGCATTTGTCAAAACTTTTCACCTGTCATCAACCACCACATTGTTACAGAAATATCTGCTCAACCATCAGACAGTATTCATGCTCCCCAGAGGATGAATCAGAAGGACTAGTTCCCCTGACGTCTCCAACAATACCACAGAGGAGTTACATTTTTTATTTTTAGTTAAATGTTTCATCAACTATTGAATAAATTTCTATTAAGATTTGCTAAATAAAAGTTTCCCTCAGAATAAAATTTAAAACTTTAAAGATGTCATAACTTTTCCACTGTCATCAAAAGGCCAAAAATGTATTTTGTCCAATATTTTGAATAAATTTCCTGCAAAGCAAATCAAACTCCCAGTGGCTGCAGCTGTATGTTTTTCTTAGTGAAAATTAGCAATCGTTAGTATGCTAACATGCTGACTGAGATGGTTAGGATGGTAACACCAGCTAAACAAAAGCATGCTAACATTATTATTGTTAGCATGTGTTAGCATCTAAGTTAAATTACCTCTACACCAAAGGAGGTTTGGAACTAACATTTATTTTCATTATCAATTGACCTGCAGGTTATTTTCACATTAAATCGATTAATCGTTTATTCCATGAAATATCAAAAAAGTGTGAAAAATGATCATCTCAATTTTCCCAAGCCTGGTGTGATGTCTTTAGATTGCTTCTATTGTCCAAACAACAGCCCAAAACACAAAGACTCTTCATTTATGGCCATAAATGACACAGAAAAGCAGCAAATTGTCACATTTAACAGACAAAAACAGCTTTTTATTTGAGAAAATCAATCAATCAATCAATTATCAAAATGGTTGGAAATGAATTTACTATTGATCTATAAATCAATTAATTCTTGCACCTCTGTACCAAAGCACAGTTTAACATAGCTGCGAGGAAGACAGTGGACTCTTAACTTTGTTACTCTGAGGATAATTATTCATGACAAAATTACAATATTGCAAATTATAGCAGGTGTTAAATAACAGATGGATGCTTTGATTTACAAAAAAAATTGTTAATATTTTACCACATTTTTGTGTCATTTCCAAAGTTTTTATAATATTTATCATTCATTTTAATACCTTTAAGACTTCTCATACACGTACAAGAGCCTGCACACTGTTATTAGTACTGCATAAGAAACTTTCTCTCAGGTCGCATCACTGCACATGGACACCACCAGCTTAGCACTTCAGCTCAGAAAAATCGGCATCGTATTTTGTTTCAGATGTCAAACCAAACTCTCTGCCTACGTTTCTTTAAAGTTCTGAGGGTCACAAAGGTGAAACTTGCAGAGAGCCACCATCATAAGGGAATCATGCTGTGCTGAACTACTTTTTTGCCTTTGTGAAACTGAGGCGTTCGCCTCTTCACACGCTTCTCGACTCCCACTTTTCCCTCAGATATGCAGGAGTTCCACAGTAAACCTGCTCTGTGCTTCTCAACAGCCAAACAGCAATTCCTCCAATGACCCGTTAAGCACCAAAGATTACTTTGTGAAATGAGAAATGCCGATTATGGCTATATTTACAAGTTACTTAGCTCTTACCATCCTAAAGAGAAATACGAAAAATATAGATTTATTGCCTTCTTAGGTAGCCAAAGCAGGATCATCTGTGATTATACCCTATATTCCTATTTACAGGCCGGGATATCAAAGAAAATGTGCTTTTTCTTTTGGAAGGAAGAAAAAGTTCAGCTGTAGTTTAGGACCAAATTTACTTGCAATGTCCCACGAGGAGGTTTCTCAATTTTTAGGGTTTGCATGTGGAGTTAAAAAGCAATGAGGAGAGTGAAGAAGTGAGCTCTCCACAGCTTAGTGAAACTCTTCAGACAGAAGCGAGAAGCAAACACTCGTATTTCAGAGCGGCTGGGCATTGATGTGGGATTGTGATGTGTAACTGCATAACTGATGCATAACAGAGCGTAGAGGAAAAATAGCAAAACGGAGTGAAGATTGAGGAAGAAATCAAGAAATAGAGATGTGTGTATTTATACTGTATCTCAGCTCTGCACATTGGAGTGTGTTTGTGAGTGTGATTTCTCTCATGTATCGCTCGCACTAAGAAGAGCTGGCTGATGATAAACAGGATTAGCGGATTATTAGAGGGGGCTGAGGTGTGTGTACGAGTGTGTAACACCAGAGTGTGACAGAGACGCATGTGTTTATGGGTTTGTGTTTGTTTGTAGCCGCTGTTTGCTTATTTTTCTCCCGTTCCCTGGTCACACCCACACTCAACTTCTCTCAGTATCAATGCTTTTGACAATCCTCAAAATAGCTGTCCAATCAATGCTTGACCTGCTTCTGCATCAATCCCACACATCTAGTCATGTCATTTTTAGCCTGTGCGTTTCGCATTATAGCATCTGTGTCACCGACTCAGTGCTTTAGGGGAGGAATCCCTGCTGCAGACGCACTGAAAGCGCCATGAAAGAGAAAATGAAGTCATTAGCCCGACCTCCCCTCCTGCTCTGCTTTACTTATAGACCTCACAAAGTCACCGCTGATGTGGAGGGACCACCGCCGAATTTGCATGAAGTTAACAGAAGGGGGAAAGAAGAAAGAGCAAGGATCTATTCATTACCAGGTAATGGAGAGTGATGAAAGGCGAAGTGTGAAATAGCAGATAGAGATTTGACCGTGTGTATTTAAAGGAAGGAAGAAAGACGGCCAGAGGGAACCACGTGGCTATCAAAGCCGGTCTGATCGGTGGCCCCGTAATCACAATGCTATCTGTTAACTAAAATTGGTCTGACCCACAAAGGTTGCCTGTTTGATTCTCTTGAACGACTCACACACACTTTTAGCCTCCAACAACCACTGTTGAAGGGCTTGTGAACTGTGTCAGTGTCTAAAAATAACAAAATATGTTTGCACTGGGCTGCTTAGAGTCCCTGAACGAGGCAAACAGGCGAAGGCCAAGCTAGCAGCCCCATGAGGCTGGAATGCTTATTGCAGGGGCGGCCCCAGTCTTTGTGGAGCCCTAGGCAAAATTTGATTTCGGGGCCTCACAACTCCACCGATATGGCTCTCTATCAGTCACTCCCACTCTAAATTTGTTAATTTTTTTTAGCTGTTATTACTAATACACTTTTTAAACAAGGAGTAAACACCCAGTGCTGTAGCTAGACTTTCATCCACAGGGGGTCTCTGATTAGGGGACTGACATGGAAGCAGGAAACAGTTTTGCAAACTTGGAGAGCAGGCAATCTTTCAGTTACTATTTGGCAAAGTCAGCAGCTTCTCCTCATTCTGCACAGTTGTAGCTGTGTTTCTTACATCACACCAAAGTCAGCCTGGCATGTTTTCACCTCTCTTTGGTTTTCAGTCTTTAATAGTAGCAAATTCAGTTACAAGATTGGTCTGGTGTTGATTGTCACTATAATATTCAAAGTGATGCAGTGCAAAGTGGCAGACTGCATATGGTGTAGGTCTAACATACAATAAACACCACTGCTATATCATCAAACAAACAAACAAACAAAAAGATTAATAAAAATCAAACACCCTTGGGGCCCCCTGCTGGTCACAGGCCCCCAAGCAGGTGCTTATTTTGCTTATGTCTTGGGCCGGCTCTGTCTTATTGCATCCAGTGCTCATTCATATCTTGTTCCAATGAATACGTCATCTACTTGTAGCCCACAGAGTCTCGTTACTGAAAGTTGCAGCCCTGACAAAACCCCTAAATTTACATTGGGGTTCTTGTCCGTAACCCAAACTCTAAGTAACATCCAACAAAACCATAAAATTAGATGAATGACCGTTTCATACAGAGGTAGATATGTGCATTTTCTCAGACAGTAATGATTTGCAATTTACAATTAACTTAAATAGAAATACCACAGAATGGTAAATGGATTGTATTCATATAGTGCTTTTACTCATAGACACATTCACACACCAGTGGAGCAGTCACTGAGAGCAATTTGGGGTTCACTATCTTGCCCAAGGACACTTCGACATGTAGACTGGAGGAGCCGGTGATCAAAGCGATGACCTTTTGATTGGTAGATGACCCGCTCTACCTCTTAAGCTACAATTTATAAGTTAGTATCTTTAAATTTTCTGCATAATCACTCAAAGAGTTGAACGATGCATGTACTTAATAAATCTATTATACTTGCTACATTAATTGTTTAGCAGCCTCATAAAACTACTCTACTCGCATGAGCTCAACGTATCTGTTACACTCTGCAGATCAGTCAGGATTTCTA
>JAQFJA010000015.1:17901873-17917013 GCA_029874485.1 Naso brachycentron
AAAAAAAGAGACACAGAGGAGGCAACAAAATGCTTCCTTGTGTCTTCTGGCAGTTGAGCTTTTGTTTGAAATGAAAATTCAGAGTGTTTGAGGGATTACAGTGGATTGGCAGGCCCATGGGAGCCAAGCAGTTATCTGTACACCCGTAATATGGAGTATGGTAATCATCGCTGTGTGTGCGTGTATGCAGAGAAGAGTGTGTGTGTGTGTGTGTGTGTGTGTGTGTGTGTGTGTCTTCTATTATGAAGTGATGAGTGGCAATTCAAACGAACACACAATGTGGTCAATCAAAAAAAAGCTTTTTCTCGTTTGACCTCATCTTCGTCTTCACCTCTCCAACCAGCATCCAGCGATGAAACACCACAAAATCTGATTTTAGTTTTTTTTTGTTGTTTTTTTTTTTCCAATTACACTTTGTATTCTCTTTCTTCATTGGGTCACCTCCTTTCCTTCATCCATACGTTCACCGCTTCATTCCTGCATTTGCCTTCATCCCTGCCAGTGGGGCAGAAAAACCGCTGACACGCTTCATTGGTCTTGAGAGGCAGTAATTTAAGGTTTGTGTCCAACTTCAGATTAATGTCGGTATTTTGGCTTGTACTTTAGAAGCGGGGGAGTGTTGCCCTCAGTGTGTGTGTGTGTGTGTGTTTTAGGGGCGTCACTCCCTTCCGCTGACTGCTTGCTCACCTTGTCCATTAAGGGGGTCAGTGGGAGGTGATGTTGTGGTTGAAACATACCTGTGGGGCCGACCTGGGTACGAACATAAACACCAGATTTACGCGGACACACACCTGACATTCCTCAACACACACACACACCCAGTGACATTCTCCCTCTCTCTTTCAAGACATTTGCTTTCCAATTAATTAACTTTACTACCATTGTTTCAAAGAAACAGGAATCAGTGAACAAAATGTCCTTTTTTAAAAAACATGATCCTTAGGTTCAGATATTATAACCTTTCTGAAATAAGTCATTTGGAATCATGTATGATATATTTGCACATGATGGGCTCTGAAAGCTGACACTAGTATTTTCTTGAAATTTTGGTTTTCATTACTTTAATTTTTTTATGCCAAAACATTCCAGTGAATCACATCACATAAGAATTTTCTGTTTTCCTTGCCAAGAGTAGTTGATGTTTAAACAATGAGACTCTAAACAAAATGAATGCATACCTGAAGGAAATGTGATACCTGTTATTACAAAAAGAATCCAGGATTGGGTTGTGCCGCTGGTTTGTGGATCCAGCACTTAATTTGTGAGTAAAGTTGAAATAAACTACTAGTTTATTCCTCACTGATTTATTTAATGGAGTGACACCACTAAAACTTTACTAAACACCACAAAGAATTCTTGGATTCTAAATCATTAGTTAATGGCAGAAGTGTGGACTTGAGTCACATGACTTAGATGTGAGTTGGACATAAATATGAAGAATTTAGACTCAACCTCAACAAAAGCAAGACTTGCAACTTGACTGATGTGTTGTGATTTCACTTAGATTTGAGCTTTTTGACTTGATCTTGATGATGATCTGTTCTTGAAATAGTGAGCCACAAGTAGTTTTTTTATTTCATTTCCTGAATTAACTAACGTTGACACTATTCTTTGAAACTTCATTTTTTAAGACTTGAAACAAGTTTAGGACACAGGACTTGACCGGAGCCCTAAGTTCAAAGAGTTGAGACTTGCTTGTGACTTGATAAACAATGACATTGTTCCACGTTTGGGAAATAGTATTAATGGGTTGTTAAGAAACATCTGTGGCATCATCCAATCAGAAAGACTCAGTGTAAAACTTTATAAAGAAAGTCACTGAGTATAAAAAGCTGGAACATAACGCATAACAATATTAGTTGGTCAAGCAAAGCACTATAAACTTAAAACTCTTCCTTTTGAATGTAGGGAACATTTTATTTTATTTACATAAATGGTTCGGCTTAAAACTTTTGAAGGTTGGCTCACTTAAAGCATAAAACTTCCAAGAATTCTGAATAGAAACAGTTGGAGCACTGGAGCTAATTTGGTGGAAAAACAACCCAAAGGAAGGAAAAGCAGCTGATTTGAAAATCAGTACGACATGATGTTGGAAGAAGTCGCTTTATTGTGTTGGTCTGAATAAAACTGGAATTTTAAAATGCATGTAAACTTGAAAGTCCTACTGAAATTGTACTGAGCAAAATCTCTTGAAGTGGGACTAACACACCTGGATAATGTGGTTTGGGATCAATCCATCTTACACGTATGTGTGACAATCAGCCCCAAACTGGCCTTAGGCTGTATCCAGACCAAACCAGGTGATCTGGCGGAAACGCAGGTTTTCACATTCATTTGAATGAAAGGGGCCATCTTTTGCAATTGACCACCACCCGTGGATTGGAGGAGGAACGGAGGCAGCAACTTGACATCACACAATTTGTCCTGTTATGGTAATTAAATGACACATTTCTGTGGATCACTTGATCTGGTGTAATACACCCTTAAGGTTCTGCACATGATCGATAGTCACCACCACTGTCCTTGACCTTGAACAGCATAAATTTGTAGAAGAAAGTTGGAAAGAACACAACATAAGTAATAACAGCATGAGGGCGTGTATCTAATTTGTACTGAAAGTAAAGTGTAGATTTGAAATGTCCAGCGCTGTAAAGTTGTCCATGTTTCCACCATTTGACAAAGAATCCGACTGTGTTGGTCCATCAACACATCAATTCTCCCTCTGCTGGGACAAGGGCAGTGGTCCAATTAAATTGCAAGTCTTTAGGAACTGCAACCTCACCACCTGCTGTCACAATTTCATCTCTTTCACTCTCACTTTGAACCTGACCAAAAACATCAAGGTTCAAACTGAACCATGAATTTGGATTTGAATCTTCTAATGTGTTTAATGACCTTTTCCTTTTTTGTTGAGGAACATTTTAAGAATTTAAAAACCCTCTCTGCTTTCTCTGTCCTCTTTCTTATTCATGCTCTCAATATTTTCTCTCACACAAACACACAAAACCTGTCTGTAGTGTAATAACAGAAGCAATTTCTCCATCAGAATTAGCTCAACCACCATAACCTGTAATGCACTGTAATTTAATACTGTTCCAATTGGCTGCAGATTTGTGCTCAGCTCGCACTCTTTGCCATTTCAGGTCTTGTTGGACGCAGAGTTTATAAAATCACCCATTGAGCTGAAGGACCTCTGTCTCATTCTAAAAATACTGTTACTCCTCCTGCACACGGACATGAGGGTAAAACAACCCCCACTCCTCTGTGTCTGCGCTGCCTCAGTATTTGTGTCCAAACACTCCATCCCATAACACAAGATAGTATTCGTCTCCAGTTTAGCTGCTTTAATGTTGTGTGCAGACAACAAACTTTAGCTTCCACCTGCGCTGTTGTTGCATAAATATGTTTTCTGGCTAAAATAGATTTGCCCTGATGCAATATTACAGTTTATGTGTCCACTTTCAGTTTCCCTCCCTCTCTGGTGGATACAGTTTCTCATCTGTAAACACAGCAAAGGTGAACGGAGCCATGATGTTGAATCGATAGTAAAATACAGGTTATCTTATGATTGATGTGAATAGGGTAACTGTTTGACTATGACAAGAAATAGTGCCAATACTTTTTAATAAAATGTATTTTCTCTTAAAATACAATATTGGATGTGTGGGACAGAGTTCAAGAGTATAAACCAAAGGTATATCGGTTAAGGATAGAGAGACAATTGGATAAAATGGGGAAAGAATTCATTTCATTTTTTTCCTCAGATAGAAAATAAACAACAATCAAGAGTATAGAAGGCAGAATTAAGGTAAAATGTGAGATATGGCCACTGTTTCAGTTTAAAAATTTTAAATTGTACCAAAATTATCACCAGAATGTAAAGATGTAACAGTTCTGACTTCAACTGTATTTCAAAGACAGCTATGTATGGTGCTGCAGAGATAAAAGTTAAAATTAATCAAAGTTAGCATGCTAACCAGCTAGCCACAGTCTGTCCTGTCTTGTAATACCACTTTGTGCCACAAGAGGTGATAGTCCAATACTATATACACATTTTAGCTTGAAAAACTTCATGAAGATGGGGTAGGCAGTTTATCTTTGGTGTCATCTGGCAAAAATCCCATAATAACCTCTCAGCATTTTGTAATTCAGGTGGTCTGAAATAACACTAGACTCCCGCTCCTCCCCTTGGCTCCATATTCAGATTGTGACAGCGTATTTTGACCAATCACGGGTCGTTTCAGAGAATCTGACAGGGATGGAACAGAAAAAGAAAACAATCATGGCAATGTTTTTAGAGTCTGGCCGTATTTTAAATTTATTGCCAAAGCCTGCAGTATTGCTGCTGAAGAAGAGACGCAGGTGCATCGTGTCATCACATCATCATCATCGAAAGTGCAGGACAAGTAATGAAAAATATAAAAACGCTTTTCAATGAGAGGAAACATTGAATTTTGATGTGAAAATATTCAAAAATGTTTTTTTAAACATATATTTGGTATATAACATGAGATACATGAACAATTCATACAGGAACACTGGATTAAAACTTGGAAAAAATATTTTGCATTAGGGGGCTCTTTACCTTACAAAATGTCAGGACCTGAGATCGAGTAAATTATTCAAAAGAGTATCTGAAAACAAAGAAAAGCTCTCATGAGACGTTTTCAACAGGCACATCATGTGTCATGTTGAGTTTATTGTAGCAATGAGAGTCACACTGTTAACCAAATGAAATATTAGCTACAAAAAATCAGTCTATTTCATTTTATTGTTCAGACAGCTTCAGTGCATAACATAAATACAACTAATCCACTTGTTTTTCCGCTGACAGGTCAACAAGTTTGCTCTAACTGTGCTCTGTCGTAACTGCTCCCTGCAGTCATGCATCAGATGAACCGGCATCCAGTCTGATGGCATTGTGAGCCGAGTACAGCCGCAGGGTCAGAGGTAAGGCCATAAATACTGTAAATGATTAAAGAAGCCAAAGAAACAGAAGCAACTCACCTGAGTCACCAACCCCCACCCCAAACACACACACACACACACACTCCCAACCCACACTTTTTGATGTATGGCAGGAATGTGTGACTGCTCTGTGCTGACCGGGACTAAATCCTCTGAGAGCAGAAGAAAGGGGGCAGCATTAAAGCAGCAGTTGAGTCTAATTTGCTAATTACAGGGATTGTTTTCTAATTTTCGGAGCCAGGGTTCGTCTGTGTGTGTGTGGGGGGGTGGGGGGCATGTGATTACATGTGTGCACACAACACATACTGTGGCCTTTTTTAGAGCTTACGAGTTTGAAATGCAGATATCAGGATGTAGCCTGGAATTTAGTCTCTAGATTGGTTAGTAACGTGTCATTGTCCCTTGTCAACATCAGCCACATTGGTCACATAAACCGCACCCATTTTTGCCCAAATAGCTTCATCTATGAGATACGGTGTTTCAATACATGTTGTCCATATTTAACAAACGTTACAGAGAGTAGCTGAAAATGTGTGACACCGTTAATTAAAGTGACTATGAGGAACTTTTAGGAATTTATGAAACAGCCTCATGATTCCCCTGATGACTGTAAATTTCCTGTGACAGTAAAAGAGACCCTCAGTGAAAAGACTGATATTTTGAATGGGCTTTAAAAATGCGGTCTGAGATCTGCTAAAGCATACACATGGTCACCTTTTAACAAAATTTGTAGAGGAACGGGGCGATCTCTGCTAATGGTGAGAAGTCAAAGACAGACTGAGATGGTCCTTTGAGGCAGGGTGAGGCAGGTTTCACTGCAGACAGATCAGCCAAAATTACTGGTCAGATATGAAATAATAAAAATATTAATGTTTACTTTCTGGCTGCACTGAGAGTTTAATGTGTGTGTACTCTCAGGAGTGTGTGTAGCTACTGTATGTGTGCACACAGGCCGCCCTCTCTGCTCTCCCCTGGTCATTAGACGTGTGTCAGTGAACAGAGGACTGATCAAAGTGTGTGTGACGGTGGGCCGGCGGGCCGGACGGCCACGGACCTGTCTCTAATTGGCTGGGGAGGAAACTTGTAATGAAAGGCGATTAGCCCGGGCAGGAACCTTGGAGCAGCCAGGCGCACACCAACAGAAATTGCTTTTTGGTTAATGGACAGTTTTCTCCCTTCTCCCTTTCCTTTCCTTTTTTCCACTTTTCTCAAAATGCACCCAAATGTTTCTGCAAAAAAAAAAAAAAAGGTTGAAGACCTCATTGGACGGATTCTGGAGGCCAACAGTTTTATTTTTTTATCTCAGGTTTTTTTTTAAATTTTAGGACAAAGTGTAATTTTATTCATTGTTGAGCCTTGTCTGAATGTATGCATTGCCTTCTTTTTTCTTTGCTTTAACCACTCCAAAGAAGATAAGCTGAATTGGTGGCTGAACGGACTTGACCCTGTGTTTTTTGTACCATCATAAAAGAGAGGATGTAGACGAAGGTCACCGACGTTGTGCTGCCTTTGTCACCCGTCCAGACTAAGACAAAAACACACCAGCAGACGGGGAAGAGAAAGAAAGAAGAGAGGTGCTCTTCTTCTTCTTTCTTCTTTTTTTGCTCTGTCTGGCTGGCTTTTGTTCAGCGCTCCGGAGTTATATATCATGTACACGATGCATGAAGTTCACCTTGTCAGAGAAACCCAACACAACCCTGCTGCCATCGGTCACCGTGTGTGGGAATGTGTGTGTGAGCCCGTGTGTGTGTGTGTGTGCAGGGTTTGGCCGATTATGGAATGCATAATAGAGCTCAGGTGTGAGGCAAACCTGTCATCACCCCTATTGCTAAGATTGCACATGACCCGTTTGAGTCCAACTTCTTTATTCTACACTTACTTTTTTCCTCCTGCTCTCTTTGACCGCGTCTACATGCATGTAATCTGTGTTGATAGAAAGCTCCGGAGAGATCTTCACACGCACACACCCCCCACCCCGCTCTAATGACGAGCTGCCTCTGCAAGGCTTCGCCCAGGGTTAACCTGACGCTCGCCAGCCCGACCCTCCACACACACTCTCTTCATCTCCATTCAAGTGGCCTGGATTCTTCTTCACACTCCATTCTCACTTATCCTTGAATTTTGTCCAGGCAATCTTTGAAAAAAAAAAATGATTTTTTTAATCTGAAAGTCTTTTTCTGGTAGATTTAAAAGACATAAGGATGAAAGAGTTGGCTTTAAAATCTGTCCACTGCCCACTCGCACGGGTGAGGTGTGAAGTCAAACACTACAGGCGAACATAAAAAGAGGGAAATTAGCATGACAAAACTTGTATCACTTTGATAATACCTGATCAAATGCATGTTAAGAATTTACACCACAAAGGCTGCGATTTGAACTTTGTGCACAGTCAAACTACTGCGAAGAGCATTATTGATTGAGTTGGATGGATTATTGCATGGACAGATGTGTCCTGACAAATACCATGAAAATAATGCAAGAAAGAGAGAGAGGATGCCTCTCTGTGGGCCTACATTGGCTTAAATTTTTGTTACATTGGCATCGATCTACAGAAATATTTCCAGAACTACCGGACGGCTTGTGGTGACATTTGGAGTAAACAACAGCCATGTTTCCATTAATTATGAGGCAAATTTTAAGCAATCTTTTAAAATCTCGCAAAACAGAAAATGCGAATTAGTGGTGTTTACAGCAACTGGTCTAGAGTGAAAAACCTAGACTGCAAAGTGTAGTTTAGTCTAAAGATGGCAGTATTTAATGTACATGGCTGTAATACACAGTAAAAGAAGAGGTTGCAGATCAGAAACAAAATATGCTAGCATCCCGTTGCTGTTTTCCATCTAAAACAGTTGTTATTTTCTTTGGATGAGATCTAGGAATACTCTGATCTCCACATCGTTCCACACGTGTCTACGGTTGTCGTTATCAGCAAATGTTTTTGTGCATTTGGGGAACATCCAGACAGACAGCGGAATCAGCTTCTTGTGCTAACGTAAGCCTACTACTACTTATTTTGGGGAGCGGAACTGGCAGATAAACATTTGCTGCATCACAATTCATTCAGAACTGCTCTTTCCATTTTCCATTTTGCGCTTTTACTGTTTTTTGACAAAGGCAAAAAATATCTCAAGCAAGCATCAAAACTTTTTTGTGAAGTTGTGGTTTTTGTTTCAAATTATTCCATCTACCATTTCGGTGACACTTTACTTAAAGCATCTATCTACAATGCATCGTGAACGTACTTATACTGTGTTATAATGTGCCTATAGTGCTGTATGATCATAGTTATAAGCAAGGTTAGGGTAACCGTAACTCTAACCATAACCACATATAATGCATTATAAATGTGTTCATAATGCAATATAATGTGTTCTATGTTCATAATGTGTTATACTGCATTACAGAGACAGGCTTCATACAAAGTATTACCACCATTTCTAAAGCAATATTTCAAAATGCGCAACAAATACATTTATGGAAACATGGCTGTTGGAAACTACTAAACTCTGTGTTTTTGTAACTTTATCAAGTCTCACTTACTGTAGTGTATTTTGCACAGTGGTGCCACCAATGGGTCCCAATATCGGCCGATAATATTGGCAAACCAATATATCGGTCTGGCCTTAATAATTATATTTGTGTACAAACATCATCTCAAGTACATACACACTGTGAACTTTCTAAGCTGTCACAGGAAACTAACCTTCATATAGCAAGTCAGAAATCATCTGTAACAACACGACTGAAGCCTAGGAAACAACTACAAGCTCAGTCAGCTGATGAATTTTCCTTCTAAAGTTTGAGAGATACTGATTCTCTGAAGAATTACAGACTGAATCAAGTCTCTTTAAAACATGCAGCACTGAGAGAAGAGCCAAGCACTCTTCTCTACTGACTTCAGGTTGTTTCAAAACTTTTTGATAATACCCAAGAGGGCAACTGTCAGCTGACTCTCATCTGACTTTCTCACAGTCACATGCCCCCCGAAGAAATCTCTTGCACACCTCTATAGTCTCTCTATGCGTAAGTGGAACAGGCAGAACCGTAGGAGAAGGAGACACACATCATCGACACTTACAGTAGAACAATTTTGATATATACAAAATGTTTTGACCAGCAACTTTTGAAATGTTGTATATTTATTGAACTTTTCTACTGATTAAGAGCTGATGGTGTGCTGGTTCAGATCTCTCCGATCTGAACATTAAAATCCTCAAATCAAATCTAAAACACTTTCACATTTAATATGATGTATAAAATCAAACGTGCCAAAGTGCATGTTTAGTCGTTTTTGTCATCACGTCATAGTTGTCTAAATCAGAATTGATTCAGATTGTGAAAGTGCCCCTAAGATCTGCACTCCATTATGCATTGTTAAATTACTCAAGAAAAAAAAACAACACTTTTTTTATTTTTTCAGCAGTAACTGAAAACATACAATATCTGTTTAAAAATTGCTTTTTATATTTCAACACAGATTCATATTTGGCAACAAACATCCTAACCAGCCTCACTGGGCTGCTGCCTGTCGACCATAAAGTGTCTGACAGCATTAACATACACACTGCATCTGCTCTCTAACACACACACACACACACACACACACACACACACACACACACACACACACACACACACACACACATAACCACACGATGCAAGTTCAGTAAGACTCGGCACAAACAAGCCGACAATAACACCAGCGATTCTCCTTCAGAAATGTAGCCACCAAGGCCCGCCTTTCACATGGAAATATGTTTGTGTGTCGTCCCGGCGCACAAAAGGGGAGGCAGGGGGGAGTCTGAGAGCGGGGGTCCGACCAGTGATTACCTCTTAAATACATATAGATGCGTCCCTTTGAATGGCGGCCTATTGAGCAGGAGATTGGGTTAAATTAGATGTTAATCATTTCCGTTCTCCTGTTGGTGAACCGATAAGGGCTTCAGGACCACCCCTCCACAAGAGATAGGCTGAGAAAAAATCTCTCACACACACACACACACACACACACACACACACACACCTCTTTTCCCCTTTTTTATGGTAATGCAGGGAGTGTGCCTCTCCATTTAGATTTTTGACTCACTCTGTGTCCCTCAGAGAAAACGCCGATCATTCGCTCACTGCATTTAATAACAAAGAGGAAGAGGGAGATAAGTTGTGCAGCTCCGACTGAAAGCAGCCCAGAAACACATTTACTTTTTTTTTTTTCAGCCGGGTTGAAATAGCCCAAGTTAAACCCGTATAGGGGGAAGAGAGGGGAGGAGGAGGAGGAGGAGGGGAGGGTAGAGGGGGAGAAAAAAATCATAACCAACTGCCTCTCTTTCAAAAGGGAGAAAATAAGACGGCGGTGAAAAGTGTTGTATGAAATCCTTCAACTTCTGAAAGACTCACGGACAGAGATGATTGTGTGCTGGGATCCTGTTGCCTCATTCAAGGCACAATCGAGAGCTTTTGCCCGAGAGATGACATATTTATGTATTGGGACGAATAAGCATAATCTAACTATATTGTGTACCGTTCAACTGAATATAAAGTCATTATATTAGCCTCCAAATGTGGGTGTGGCCTGCTGGAGTCGGTGCAGATATGGATGTGGGATTATGAGACATCATTACACCACTGAGATGAACTAAAAGTATGTTCATTCACTGACACAATAGCTAATATTCTTGTGTCTGCATGGGGAATATTGTTATATTTTTACTTTTTTTTTACTTACACTTGAAATATTTACATTTCATTTTGTAGAGGAAAAGTTCTAATGATGGTTATGAAAGTAAAACATCTCTGTTATTTTGGAAAATTTAATGTTTTTACCCGTCCATGCACAATGATTCCATATCAGATGGAAAAAAAAAAGACGTACAAGCACTATTGGAAGTTCCACTTGCAGATCGCAGGTGGTTACGTGTGCAGTGGGAAGGAGATGCTGACTTGAAAGGTGTCTGCTGGTCTTTTAAGGTGACTGTTGCAACACACGGTACAGCATGTGTGCAAAACCACAGATGAAACGGTGTGTGAAAAAAACACAGGTGCAGGGCAAAAGTCAACGAACCCGGCGCCCCCTCACCGCTCCTTCAAGCTGCTGCGTCTCATGTTGTGCCGTCAATAAATCATCAGCACATTATGTTTGAGACACGAGTGTAATTACTGTAAACAAGACAGTTTAAGAAAGTTACCTTGACAGTATTTTACGCTCGGAGTGCAGAAAAACAGTGGCAGCAATTATGTTTTTAAAAAAGAGGCAAAACTGAGTAACATAGTTTCACATCAAATCAGCTTCATGGCACAAAAGCAGCGCTGAAGCTCTTTTTCCACAGAAACTTTACAAAATGTGAAAACTATATTTCAAAAACAAAACGTAATAACAGGGGATTCTTAGTCTCTCTATTTAAAAAAAGTACAGCTGCTGTGATCAGTCAACAGATAAATAAATCTTTATTATCTCAATTATAGGAATTTTACAAGCAAGTGTTTGCACTGTTTATGACATCACAGTGAACTAAATTAAATGATGTTACTGATTTTTTTTTTTTTTTGTTTTTGTTTTTTGATGTTTATTAGACTAAAAAAATCCATTGATTTAAAGAAAATTAATAATTATCTGAAGATTAATCAATAATAACAGTCATTCATTGGAGCTCTAAATGCAAACATCTTAAATATAAGTAAAGAAAAACCTTTTACTTTTTGAAAATTTGGATGATGACCTTTTTGGACTTGAAACTAAATGTATAAAATTACATAAAAATTGAGATCATCTCCAGGTTATTGCTGTGTTATTAATTTTGTTTCTTTATCTCTTTATATATGAATCATTTATAATAAAACTTTCTTCAGTATTCAAATTCATTCAGCTTTAACTTACTATCTACGCTGTTTCAGATCGATATGTTGGTAAATGTACAACATTACATTTACACAGGAGCTACGATCCTCCCTAGTGACTTTTCAAATTACAATTTTATATCCGAAACACATTCATCTTTCGTGTAAATATATGTTGTAAATTAGAATCACCAGACAGTGCATAAAAAACAGTTAAAATTATCTCAACTCTGTGCAGCTACACCGTTAAAAATCCAAAATATTCTCTGATGAGCACAGACATGAGAACTTCGACTTGATTAGTCATTTCGTTAGTAGTACTTCTCCATTTTTACTTGAGTAAGATACACATACCTGTTAATTACACTGAGGCTTTGCTACTTTTACTCGAGTAAAATAACCTGCTGTGAGTCAAAAATGTTCCTGACCATGTTCTTGTTTATTTACGGTAATTACACCAAGCGATCACGACTAATTTGACAATGATGCATCGCCACGCGGAGTTGCTTTAATGTCTGCCATTGAGATCACTCCTGTGTGTGTTTTCCTCTCCAGCAGCTCTTTTCTCTGTGACTTCACGCACCGCAGTTTGACTGTTTCAGGTCAGAGGAAGGGAGATAAGAAGAAGTGATTTTTCTTACCTTGGTCACCCCCCCACCCTCCACCCTCCACCTCCACCACCGCCAGCATCCCTCCCTCTCACAGCCCTCAGACAGGCAGAGTGACAGGCCTCCAGTGTAAGCCTTTATTTACATTAGCCGTAATACTACAGGTGATCAAAACAACATGGTCGTCTCCCACGATTAGCCCGCTAAACGCTAGATGTGTTATGACAAGCTGACTCCCACTCCCACCCAACAGACACACACACGCACACACACACTTATCCACTATCTCAGTGCAGGCCGAGGCGTTATCTGCAAATGTATGCATGCATGTCGTGTGCGTTTGAATATAATCTGAAGTCTTTCTATAAATCACACGTACGTCCATGGTTAATTGTAACAGATTTTTTTCTTGTTTTCACTCAGAATCACTGATGTGCACAAGTTGGTTTCATATGAGTCACTTAAGCTTCTTATGAGCCGTTTTATCTGAGTTTGAATGTTCTTCCTAAACTGCTGATCCATTTGCACAGTACAGACGTACCAGGAAGACATGATCTCTATCTCTCGTTTCTGTGACGTTTAAATAAATCTGTTGATAGCAAATTCCAACTGATGAGTTGTTAATACATAAGTAGCCCTTTTCATGTCCGCAGAGAAAAATAACCGAATGAATGAGTGAAATTAAAAGAAAAAAATAGAATTAAATAAAGGACGACACTTCTGAGTCTCGTATGACAAGATACTGAATTTCAATTTGAGTTTGCGGAGGCGTGGAGGAAGAAGGCAGTGTTGTGAGCCTTTGATACCCTGCCGAACGGAGGCCTTCCCCAACTGTGCTGGCTAATTTGTTCCCTCGGTCCTATCTCGCCCCCTCCCAGTCTCCGTTTAGCATTATTAATCAAATTACACCCACTAAACTTTCTTTTTCTTGTGTTATTGAAATTGTCTTTCTTTTTTTTTCCTCCTCTACTTTCTTCTCGAGCGTTTCTTGAGCGTGTCTCTTCATGTTCTCTCTCGCTGCTGGTTGAGGGTGAGCTGGGAAAGAGTGAGAAGCAGAGGACTTGTCATTCAGAAACAGTGGCATCAGGTTAATGATTTAATTTTTTCAATTAAGATAAAGAAACACTCTCCCTCCTGACCTGCAGGGCAGCACTGAACATCAAAGCACCACTGCTCTTAATTGTTTTTGTACTCAAGAATAAAATTTCAAAAGAGTTGGCGTGCCTTTGTGTCAGCCTGTGTGTGTGTGTGTGTTACGTGCATGCATGAATGTGTGTGTTGATGTGCTTTCCAGCCATCTCCACCCAACAGTGGCCTGATCATTTGAATCCTCCCATTCCCGGCCCAGCATTAGCCGGTGATATGCCATTTACACCAGCGCTCCCAGCTCCCGCATCCCCCTGAGCGACTCCTGCATGTATAGGAACGACAGCGTTCACAGTTCAAAGTTGAAGCCCATATGTTCAATTAAAAACAACCCTATTAAAACCATTTACAAGCCTGCATGCTGCACCAGCAATCAAACTGCACTATCTTTTGCCCCCTGCGCTCAGCTTTGTCTTTACCGCCTCCAAGTTGAAGGCTACTCTCGTGTATGAAATTACCTTTTTGCCAGATGAAAGTCATTAGAAAAACCATTTGAATATGCTAATTCTGGCTAGATTAAAAGCTGCTGATGAGTAAGGATGTGGAGCAGCAGCGCGGGGAAGGCAGGATGCACACTTTTATTATAAGTGTGTTATGTTTTATGGACAGTTTTTGCCTCCATTTGTAGGTTTGCTTTGACACAAACAAGAATTCGAGACATCAGAGGACGCCTGTGAAGCAGCATCAAGCAAGAGGTGGAAAACTTTAGGAGGAAACCAAAGAAATGTGGTAATTCCTGGATTTTTACAATGTTTTCAGCATTTCATTCCATTTATACAAATCAGCAAATCTTAACTGTCTTTTCTTTCCTGTTTTCTTTAAGGTGTAAACCATCACATCAACATCCATTTTACTTCCAGAGATGATTCCCCTTGATTCCCAAAGCATTTCTTATGATTCTGCAAAATGCTGACCACAACCATATTTTGGTAATTTCACAAATACCACTGCCGCGGTGTAAAGGAGCAGTAAACACATGGCTGATGTTAGAGATGTTGTGTATGCTGCAGGGAGCAGTCAGTCAGTCTAAGCTCTCTCGGTGCGTAGCCTTGCATTGCCCCCTACTGAAACCCGACTCCTCCATCGACTCTGCGCTGCTCTCACTCTGCTTTCTGTCCTCTTTCCCCCACAGTTTTGTCCTTGTCTTCATCATTTATGAAAAGGGTGATTATTAATATGTAGATTTTCACGTCAGATGTGGGGGCAAAGTTGGGGAAAGGAAAAAAAAATCAGAGGGATTTGTCTGTGCGACGTCCGGGTTTGGGATTAGAGTGGTTTCTACAAAAGTTCACGGGGTGAATGGGGGAGACACACGCACGGTTCTCTTTCTTTTTCTCTCTCTCACTCAATCACACACACTCAGTTTCCTGAGATGACCGGTGCCGAGCTTTGTTAGGGAGTGGCAGAGAAAAGGAAGTGTTCACATTCCCTGGATAATTACCGCAGTTCACCAAGAGACAGGTCACAGACGTTTCTCTCTCTCTCACCCTCCCTCACTTGTAGCCACCACTAATACAGACATCAGTAACCAAATACGTCTGCTCCAACAGCATTCGAGGAAGGAGGTATTAACCTTTTCCTCAAGCT
>JAQFJA010000015.1:17981584-17997807 GCA_029874485.1 Naso brachycentron
GATTTTTTTTTTTTTTTTTTTTTTTTTAATATTAAAAGAAAATACTCAAGTACCCCCATTTGAGAACCACTGACATAAAGTGATGACAGCAAAAATAACCATGTCAGTGTCAAAAAGTCATCCTTGGCTAAGTTTGCCATCAAAAGCTTATATTTTCTGCCTTCAAAAGGAAGCAGCAGTTGCGGTCAGTTTGAATATAAGCCACAACTTTGACTGATGATTTATGGTGCATGAGTGGTTTGGGAAACTTTTCTCATTACATGAATTTGGACTACAGCTGGTAAACAAAGCGCTGATCTTTGATAGCAAAACAGATTTTAAAGCGTCAACAAGTGCACAAGTTAGGTCTGACAAAGCTGTTCGGTTTGAACTTCCCTGTCCTGACATTTCACTGAAACTCACAGTGCGTTGATATGACTAAGACCATCAGGGGTACAGTTGAAAACGAACCAACTTGGCGCTACATTGACCTACATTTAGTTTAATTATTCATCACACCTCCAAAACTTTCTTCACATTTGCTTTTATTAGCTAACTGTTTACTTATTCACAGGCTTTTATTAAAGTAATGTATCACGACACTCATTTCTGGAAAATAAAACGTCATAGCTCTGATATAGCTCGCCACCGCAATGATTTTTACTTGCTTTCGAACCACCTCCACTCTCTTACATCAACCTACGTCCCACGAGTCTCTTAAGCTTCTTCACCAACGTACTAAGACACTCCGCGAAAAGTGCAGCAGTACAGTTCCAACGATGAATGTTTAGGTGTTTTAAGTATATCTGAGCAACATCTCGTGGGGTGAAAGCAAAGGTGGAAAATGTTTATACTTTGAAGACCATACCAGTTATTTTTCACTTTTCACCATTAGGAGAGATCGCCCCTGTCTTTTACAAATGTTGTTAAAATTCAGTCGTGTGTTTACTTCAGTAAATCTCAGACTGCATTTTTAAATCCCATTCACTGCCATTCATGTTGAAACAGGATAGGCCATGGGGAAAGGAAAATTATTTTTTGATCCTGTTCGACCTTGAATTACACATATGATGTTCGTCAATTTAAATGAGAATTTTTCATGTGAAGAAAGTCTGTTGTCAAACGTATTTGCTCGTAAAAATATGTAATTATAAAGACTACAACACCAACACCAACACCAGAACATTCTCCCTCCTCTGACTCACAGAACCGGCTAACTCCCCCTTCAAGTAGCTACAGCTCTCAACATATGCTTGAGAAGGTTTCTGGTTTTAACGGTTCGGTCTGGTGTACGGGCTTAAACCGGTTTTGTGTTATGCAAATAAGCAATACCGGTATTTGTCAGTAAGCCAGATCCTGGCACAAGTCAGCAGCAACATGTTCTGACACCCAGCAGCCTGACGAGCACAGACATGGCCGTCAAAACAGTGCTGTGTGAAAACACTGAGCTCTTACAACACGACTTTATACGCCACAGGATTATTTTATAAACACAGACATGACGTTGTTAAGTTTTCCAGCGTTTCTTGGACTTCCACAAGAGATACAGAGCAGAAATGATGATTATGCTGGCTGTAGTTTATGACAAGAAATGGCAAACCCTCTCCCTCCTGATGCTAACGTTACTAACTAACACTAACATCCTAACTGTGGCTGTTTGTAACTTAACAAACCAGCGGATGATTTTATTAACCCAGACACAATGACGTT
This sequence comes from Naso brachycentron, assembly GCA_029874485.1. Taxonomy (NCBI): domain Eukaryota; kingdom Metazoa; phylum Chordata; class Actinopteri; order Acanthuriformes; family Acanthuridae; genus Naso; species Naso brachycentron. The sequence continues at coordinate 17,983,274 of JAQFJA010000015.1, forward strand.
AAGTTTTCCAGACTGTTTAGGACCTCCACAACTGACATTGTGCAGCAAAAAATGTTTGCCAATCTGCCACGCTGACGGCCATGTCTGTATTGATGACATATATTGTCAGAGACGAGACGTGTCTCCGTCACTGTCACTGAGCAGTCTCACAAAAACATTGTTTTACTTTACTGTTTGATGACAAAACGAAAAATTATCTTTTAAATTTCCAACCGTCATATTTGTAATTCAGGGCACAAACCAAACAGGATCAAAAAATAATTTGTCCCTCTCCACTAACTACCGTTCATATTTTTTCCAAATTAATGTCCCGTGGCCCAGACGTAGAGGAGCATGACTTATCCTTGAAAAATAGTTCCTTACAAGTGCTGCCTTCTTAGCTTGAATATTAGCATGAAGAAGGATTTCGACACAGACTTTTTTTTAACTGATGTCACACATTATCAGGTATCTCCTTTAACGTTAATTGCATAATGACAAAATGTGAACACACACAGTATCCATAGATAAAGCTATTTCGGTGAAAATGGGCGGGGTTTATGTAACCTATGTGTCTGATGCTGCTTTCAAGCCTGATCCACGAGTCTTACTCTTTGTTTCCTCAACAAGCTCTTAACATACTCAGACTGTCATGTTTTTTAAATTAAATTACTATTGCAAATTCGCTCTTGTTGGACAAGGACATTATTTGGCAGCTTAATCATGTTTAAAATTCATTTAGTAGCCCTCTAACAATGCCATTAAAGCTGACGAAGGCAACATCTGGAAATCGTGCTAGCTGTAGCATGAGACTCCTAAGGAAGCAACTCTGCTGCACCCTCCCCTCCCTGTTTTCACTCGTGTTAGTATTTTGTTTCATTTGTTGTTGCTCCCTCTTTTAAGGTCAGTTTACACCAAAGATTCATGACGAAATGAAACGGTTGCAGGGAAAATGGCAGCAGTGTAAACTGGTCTGTCTCAGCTCGACCCAAGCCGACTGACGGTGTCGCCTGCAACTCAGCTTGTCAAGTCACTAGAGCCCAGTTTTAGAATGTAAGGCACGTCACTTGTCCAGCCAATCAGCTCGTAGCAACATTTTCTGTTGCTAAGAAGAACAGTGTAAAGCAGCCAATAGGAACATGTGCTCTGCGAAATGACCTGTGATTGGCCAAAAAGACCCTGTCATGGTCTTAATACAGAGCCAATGAGAGTTGCAGAAATCTAGTGTTCTTTCAGACCACCTGAATTACAAAACACTAAAAGGTTATTATGGGATTTTTTCCCTGATGACACCAAAAATAAACTGTCTACCTCAGCTTGAACAATGAGCATCATACAAATACTGTGAACATAAAGGCTACTTCCCTTTAAGCATTTAATGACCCATTTAGAAAGGGACTATTGTTAAAATCTCTGTGAGTAATAAAGATAATGAAGCCTTATGATGTTGGGATAATTTTAATACATGAAAAAGCACTTCCTGTCCTTTGTTCTGTATCTGAACTGAGAGGTGACTAACTGTGTCATCACACTTGGTTTTGATTCTTCTAAATGATAAGGCAAACCTTCTGAAACAGAGATGATAATGTTGCATCAGCCACCACCAACTAGCACCATCAACCAGCAACATGAATCAAGAGACACAAGTTTTCACTGCATCTCATTATGTGCACTACAAATAGTACCTGCTGCAGAAAGCGTGGACCAAGAGACGGCGAGTGAGTTTTCTTGGTTTCAGTCATTAACCGATGCATCCGTCGACAACTGACACAAAGTGGCTGCAGCTTCTGTTAATCAAAGCATTGGGTGACATGCGGCCAAATGGCAGCGTCTCATGTTGTTGTCATTTTCCATTAACCATTAGAAAATTGTGACAAGCCAATTATGAAGTCAATCCACGCTCTCCTCTCTCGCTCCTCACCGTGTGTTGGTAGAGAGAGACATATGTGTTTAGTCTATTAAAAGAGACAGCCGGCGTGCTTTGGGGAGGTGACCCTGGGGCTGGATGACAGCTTCAGTTACACTAACACATGAGCTCTCCCCAAATTCCACCCTCCCCAACACACACACACACACACATACACACACACACACACATACTCTGAGCAAAAGTGCCAACTGAGCTCTACTGCATCACCTCCCAACCTCCAACCTTGAACCTCTAACCTCCCATCTTGGTTGATCTGGCCAGGGAGCACCAGTGTGTGTGTGTGTGTGTGTGTGTGTGTGTGTGTGTGTGTGTGTTATGTTCCTCAGTTGCTAAATTGTAAATTAAACTACTGAGTAGCCAGATAAGTCGATGGCCAAGTTGATAGGCGTCAATCGCTCCCACCTCTTCGTCCTCATTTTCACTCTGTTGCTGATTTAATTAAGTTTAGGAAATGATAGAATAACTGCATCCACCTGTGGCGGTTCACATTGTACTAATCTCTTCATTTAGCCGGCTAACCCCTCAGTCTGCAGATAGCTGCATTCGCACTGTGGCTGACCTCTCCCGCACACGACTCACGGGGGAACGCGAGGCGACGTAAAGCTCCCCCGACTGACACTAAGAACATTTAGAAACGTAGCTGCCATCTAAACAATTAGATTACGATGGATAAAGTCTGAGAGCGTTGCCAAAATAGCAATGTGTTGAAATGTTTCCACAAGCTTTGATTGTGCTGGAACAAAAGGGGGGATATCATTTGTAAAGCTAATAACTGGTGCTAACAAGCTGAAAGTTGTGTTTCAGTTGGGGTTTGAAATGGAGGGAGAGAGAAGTTGAAAAATGGAGATTTGCTGCGCAGGCGACCTGCATCAACTCTGAATTTTGTTACATCATCCATCAAGGGGAAACTTTCTCCAGCAAGGACACACAAGGAAGCTTGAGGCAAGTGTGGGAATTTAAGCAAAAATTGAAAAGCAACACCAAGTCTGAGAGCTGAAGTCACCCAGGGACTCCCCTGTGAATAGCCTCCTGCTATAGTTCCCTCAAGCAAGGCATTAACACCTCAAACTGCTCCACTTAAGTCCCCGGCTGCCAGCAGCGCAGGAGTGAAGCTACAAGAGCGTTTAAAGCTGCAGCACTGCCGGCTTGAAACGGCAGAGAGAACTAAACGAAAGATGTGAACTTCAATACCCAGAAATCATGTGAAGTGACATCAGTAAACTGCACATGCCTGACTCATACTAACTCATCAGGCTGGTGTGTGATGAGATTATAGCAGCGGATACCACAGAGACAAGAGAGGCAAGAGATCCAACGATGACGAGTCCGGTTTTGTCCAGATGGAAGCTCGCTAGTTTTTAGGAGGCATTTTGGATTTAGCACAGAAGTTTTGTCATTTCCTGTCGGGGGAGAATCCTCTCTGCCAGCATCCCGACCAAACACCAGACACCAGAATGCAGCTTGGGCCAGCAGAGGATATTTAAAACATCTTAAATTAGCAGTGATAATTTGCTCATTGCTATTGTAGCCCTGAGATTCACATACGAAAATCGCAGTAGTCTATATTGCGATTTTGATAGAATTTTGATTTATTGTGCATCCCTAATGTTGTTGTTACATATAGCCTTATTGTGATGGTGTATTGGGGTGTTGAATGTGCAACATGTGCAGAAATATTGCACATAAGTGGTGGCTTAAGTTACAGCCAACCATAATTAGAGGAGCACTTTTACATTAAAATCTTGACGGTTCTGTAAAGCAAATTTATATTAGCAACCACTTCAGACACAGAAAACATCCCTTGATGACAAAATGATGTAAACAGTTATTAAAAACACACAAAAAAAGGTTCTCTTAGTGACAGATAGCTCCTCAGTGAGCCATTCTTTATTGTATGTAATGCTGCTTCTCATGTCACGTATAAATATTAGTCTTTAGGTTGACAACACATTACAGACTTTAAGCCTGGAGGTTAAATCTACTGAAGTTCCCTCCGAGTCGGTGCATGATGGAGAGAAACAGAGAGGAGGAGAGAAAGCAGGAATGACAACAATGTGAATGAGACAGAGACGGGTAGTGACGGCTCCACTTTGCAGAGACATCATGCATTTCTCGGTATTTAAGCGCGAGGGGCTCTGAGGGCTTAGCATTTCCGTGAGGCTGAGGCCTGCGTTTTGACTGAGAGAAAAGAGACCAATTAGGCCATTAATGTGAGTGCTGACGGGCGGATTACTCCCCCGGCTCGCCTGCCCCTTTAAAAAACAGGCATTAATGACAATAAAGCCAGTAATAACCCGGCTCGGAAAGGGACAGCTGGGGCCAGGCTGGGACTTTGCCTCCGAGTTCTCAACTCAAACATACTGTACGATGCAATTCTCAGCGGCCCTGGCGTCACGGTCTAATGTCCTTCACAGCTGGCTTCACATGTTCGGAGCTGCCAAGCAGGCTTCTGTACACTTCCTGGGCCCTTTGTTTGAACCCTGGACTTGGGACTCTGACACCATTGTTCACTCACAAAGGAAGTTTTGCGTTTTCAATCAACGAGCGCTTCCTTGAAGTTCTGAGATAAAGGGAATTCACAGGTGACCCATAACCCTATAGAACTCATGCTCTCATGCACACCCTGATATGGATACAATGCAAATGAACACATGCATACGCACAGCAGTCTCTTCATTTGAAGGTCCAGTACATCCTTGCTGTGTTCCAGTATTTCCAGGTTTACAGTTACAGGTCAAAAGTCAGGGGTGACGGTTCAGTTCGGTGCACGACTGACAATGTTGCAGGTGCACCATTCAGCTCCAGTCAGCTGCAGCACATAGACATCACTCAATTAAGGATGCAGATTAACAAACACAGACACACAAATGCAAGCATTCACATACACTCGATGTCATGACCACTCCTTGGACCCCATGTAGTTGGGGTATTCTCTTACGGAGCCGGGAATGGGAGCCAGGAATCTGAGCAGTGTAGCCGTCCTGCGGACAAAAGGCAGGGTGGCCCCGGGTCTCGGGCTAAGGAAGCTCCAGGATCGGCCCCTGGACCTCCAGGTCCTTGAGGAGCGCCTTTAAACAGCCAGGTGTTTTTAACAGGAGGGACTTTGTGCAAGCACTGAAGCAACTGATGCAACGGATTAACCACGAGAAACGCATGGAGTTGCTTTTAAAAAGTTTCTTCAGCTGAAATTTTATAAAATCCAGTTTCAGAGGGTCACCATGTAGGAACATTTCCCAGAAATCTATTCAGTTTGTGTAATTATTTGAGCGTTGAGTGACTTTGAAATAAAGTAACTCTTGTACACCCCACGATGTACGAGAGTTACTGGCGCTCAGGGCAAAAATATGTAACTTGACCGCGATTCAGAGCTTTGTAAAACTGGGTAAAATATGTCCCAAAAAAATTGCTGTTTTGTATCAAGTATTAACCTGCATTGATAAGTTTCAGTTTCAAAGTTACATATTGTTGCTTTAATTGTGTAATCTCTTCACACTTGTTGAAATAATCACTAATATGCATTTTATTTTAACAGAACATGCTAAAACTTCTCAGAAGTGTTGCACGGAAACAAAGAATTTAAAAAACCTCCAGTAAATGGTAACTGCAGCTCGACATGTGACCGAGTGATGACACACAACTCCTGTGGGTCATTCCCATGATCCTCTGCTGCTAACAAACCCTTGTCCCTCACTCTGGCAGGTTTTCTCTGGTAAAGTTGAGGCAACATGAGTGTGGAGGCACAAAGCACAATTCTTCATGTGCTGATGACTGAAGAGGGGACATGCACAGATGCGACACCAGCACCGCCTGATTGACATGGTCTTTAGTGCTGTTACCTTCAACCTGCACACACACACACACTCACAGTGCATGTGAATGTGTGTGAGTGTGTGTGTGAGACGTACATGTATAAGATCAGGGGCTTACAGAACAGATAGGATTCAAAACAGCTGTTATTTATTGACTTTACTTAAAGCCTTATCAGTGCAGCGTCCATCGCGACACATTCTGTTCGTGCAGACACTCCAAACTCCCACATATTAAAATTAAATGGTGTCTGCCATATTTTAAAAGCCCAGACTTCCTTCTTTCTGATTCCAGGAAAACATATATCACAGCCGGAGTCCACGGCCAGAACCAACAGCGTCTGTTTGCCCGTCTGGACCAGCCTGGACCGACGCCCAGGTCAGAGGTCAAACAATCAGTCCTCATCCGCTCCCTGTCTCTGCCTCTCTCTCTCACCATTGCGCTCAGATTTGGTTTTTGGTTTGTTTTTTAGGACATTCTCCTTTGTTTTGTAAAACAACAAAAGCTTTTCATTACTGATATTGTTCCCTTTTCAAAATCATAACATACGTCAATAAAGTGAGGGTCGTTAAAAGACTCAGACGAGCATCTGAGCTGTGAAAAGGGCCCATCACTGATGAACCCTGGGAATTAGTGCGGCATCTGGATCTATGCTTTTGAAAAAATAACACAATCAGAAGGAGATGTTGGACAAAATATGTGAATATATCCTCTTGCAATATTTTAGCAATACTTTGGTGCCAAATATAGATATTGTTTTTAGCCATGCATTCTCTCTAACAGGTTCTCCTGTCAGCTTTAGGACATGCATCCTCATTTTATGTTTTCTGAAAGTTCGGCCTTTTGCTATTGTAGCCAAGTGGAAAAACAAATTATCACTAAAACTACTAGATGGCCCTGCGTCCTTCACGGGTACCCCCTGTTTGATGGTCCTTTTGAGAAAATTATGCAAAATCCACAAGACAGGAAGAGTCCTCCATGTTGGATGTTTACATGTGTGCAACTACTGGGAATTTGCTGGAGATAACCATTTCCCAACCGATAAATACAGATCAAAATGTTACTTTTGTACAAAAATATCTGAAGATGTTCCTGCAGAAGAATGTGCAGAGGGACAAAATGTAATGTTTACCGCTGACTGTGATGGATTTTCCCGATGTTTACAGATTGTACTGACGCATGTCGACTTCCTCATGAGACATACTGTACAGGTTAAGTCGTCGGGAAACTTTGTAAGTTTATTTTAAAGTTATGGTTTGTGATTATTCATACTTGAAAGTGTGTAACATGTTTACTTTGTGCTGAAATTTTGTTGTAGTCGTTGTGTACAGTGCTGTGTGGGGTTGCCAGTCTGTGGTCATGTGCATCTGGTTAGTACAGAGATAGAAAACAGTGAGTACACTGAGATGTAACATTTCATCTTATCTGATTGTAATATTGTGTCACATCTTACAGTATTCTGGCTTCTTTTGTTTTCTTTTGTTTTCTGTGAACAGAAGAGCTGTCACTATAGTTGTTTATTACACTTAAAAAGAAGGTTATTACACTGCAAAGAGGTTTACTGCTCTTAGAAGTATTGTTTGTCCAGTAAAATTAGTAAATGAAAAATAGAAGAAGTTAGAAAGCGACAGAAGCTGTGAGAAATTACCTGTATAGTGAGCAGAGCGAAAATGTTAAATAAATAAATTAAATAATAAATAATAAATAAATAATAAATAAATTTTGGGAACTTTAAAAACTAGTAATACTCTCATATTTTGAGCGTAGTTGGAGAAAAAAAACAAATATAGTTTTGTGTCCTGTGTCATTTACATTTCCCTAGGCTACACTGTTTTATGGCACACGTGGACAAGTTGCAGTCAGTGTGAGTGAGCGCGCGCGCGTGTGTGTGTGTGTGTGTGTGTATTAAACAGACACTAAGCTAAGACTGCACATTTAATTGCTTCACCTCAGTTGTCAAAGCTGTGAAAGTGAAACACCAGTGTAATTAATAAATACATGATAAGATTTTAACTGTTTAAAACAGTTTTTCTTCTTCAGTGACACGGACATTGTGATGTATCACAGCTGATTGTCTTCAAATGTATTAAATAATCGCAGAACTGATGTGTTGTAACACTATTGATATCAAAGGCAACTTACTGAATTACTCAGCCATCATCAGAAGTGCTATTATGTCCTTTAATCAAGATATTTTGGCACATTTGTACACACAAGACAGTACTGTTTTTCTTTCACTCTGCCACACCTTTGGTCTATTTTTTTCTATGACACAGAGCTTTGTATGTATGTAAATACAAAGGTGAGTATTCAACCAAAATGGAAATTGCTCCCAAGATTCCAGGCTGCAAAAAAGCAATATGAAAAAAATGAAACTCTTGGTGAGTTTAAATGTTGATACATCAAAAGGTCATAACTCAAATAGTTAAGAAACAGCTATAAAGGAAACTTCTTGCTAAGAATTTGTTCTTATATTGAACATTTTCTGGATGATGATGATGATGCATGAGTTTTTCTAAACCTGTCAAAAGGGTTAAACCGGCCAGATTAACTCGGCTCCTCTCAGAGCAATATCAGGTCTTGTAATGAATACGATAAACTTTAGCATCATCTTACAAGCGAGGCTCCGCATGCAAACCTTCTGTACTGTGTGTTTGGCACGGGACAAAACCCTGATTCCAGACTCTATAACCCTTAAACCTGGTTTCTGCTCGTGTCCTTAAAAGCGCACCGGGCTACGATCCCCTATAGCCGACACTTATGGCTCCTCAGCAAACACCTGGCTCTGCTAGCGTGTCATATCACGGCTAATCGTATTAGGCTAATCACTCCCAGATCAGCACATCTACGCCGACCCCTGCACGACCCCGTGACCCGGCCAGGGAACCCTCATGCGGGATCAGACTGTGAACTTATCTTCCTTCAAAACCAGACTCCACCCTCACTGTTGCTTAAAAGGACGCAAGCAGAGGCGAGGAGGGTGTACGGATATGACCGGATTCCTTTGGGAGGACTGACAATTATTGTTATATGGTGAACTGGTGGCAGTTTGGTTGAACCCTTTCCTGCAAAGACCTGATGATTTGATGACTGATCAGTGAAGATTATGGCAAATTATGGACTGAAGAATAATTATACTGCCAGGTTATTATTTTAAATATGAGCATGGAAAGAAAAGGCAAAATCTTATCAACCTGGCGTCTCTGTGGTTCTGTAAACCTGAAAGAATTTAAGAAATCCTGCCGTCGTTTCGGTCTTTCTCCTCACCTCACCTCACTGCCTTCCTCATTTTCTCTCTCTGTCATCTGTCAGGCAGCTCAGTTATTGGCACTCTCACCACCTGCTCAGGACCCGCTGGATTTCTCTCCTGCAAAAGAGCTTTGTACTGTGCCACAGCCAAGACCGCTCACATCTGCCAGGCTATTTCCCTTCCTCCCCTTTCAGCTCACTCTTTACCTCACACTTGCTCTTTTCTTCCATCTCTACATCTCTGCATACTTGGTCTTCAATCGACCTTTACCTGCTGCTGTCGATTCATCTGAATCTTTCAGTCTTCAGTTTATTGATCAGCACATCTACTGGTCAGTTTCTTATTGCCATTTTTTATTTCAAATTAAGCTCTATTTAACAGACAACATCTCTATCACTTCTAGATGAAGCTAGTACGGAGGCTGCACAATAGTTTGTGAATAAAAACTCACTATCCAGTCACTGACCTTGCATGTGCTGTTCAAATTCTTAAACGTCATACATTTAAAGCCGAGGTATGCAGTTTATTTTTGGTCACCAGGAAAAGAAAATCCCATAATAACCTTTCTGCATATTGCAATTCAGGTGGTCTGAGAGAAAACTAGACTTCTGCACCTCTCCTTGGCTCTGGACTGAGACCATGGCAGCGCTTTCGGCCATTTCAGAGAGCACTTGTTCCTACCGGCAGCTTTACACTGCGCTTTTTTAACGACAGGTGACGTTAAGAGAGAGTGACAACAAAACAAAACAAAACACAAGCTGGAGCAAAAACAAGGAGAGGAAGGTGCAGCGGAGTTGCTTCCTTAGAAGTCTCATGCTACCACTAACTGGATAACCAGATGTTGCTGACCCCTGCAGTAAAGGCAGCCAACCTTGGTTTCTTAATAAAAGAGTCTGAATTATAATCTAATTTGCTGTTGACTGGAGAGTTGTGAAACATGCACCACAAGGTCCAAGACTGCATCTTTTCATGTCTTGTTTAGTCTGACAAACAGCTGAAAACCCAAAGATATTCAATTAACTATAACAAAAACAACAAAAGTTTGGTATCTTTCTTAAAATACATAGATACTGTAGATGATTCATTTTTAAAACAGTTGTTGATTAGTTTTCCATTAGTTGATTTTCAACTAATTTATTGTTTAAACTTTAATGAATGTGTTGATGTCCCACAAAAACAACTAAAAAATGCTTTATTTTGAAATATTCCATCATGTTGTCTGAGTGTTAAACTTTTTTGTTAAGCTTCTGTTGTATTAAAAATGATTAACTCTGATTTAAGCACTTAGCTGATAAATAGTGAAGCACCAAAGGGCCACTCTGCAGCAGTCAGCTGATTTTGGCTGTCTGTGCCACGGCTCTGTGTAGAAACATCCTGCCAAGCCAAACATAACACAGGCGACGAGCAGCCAGAGGCGTCATTCATTTAGGACCCGAATGCACCGCTGTGACTCTGCCACCTCCCTCTCTTCCTCTCTCTCCTCCCTCATTTTCGCTGGCGCTCACTTTCCCGGTGAAGGCGGAGGGGAGTGGAGGGGAGTGGAGGAGAGGGGGTCAGGCGGAGGTTACTCAAATACAGTGAGCTTAGCCTCTCCACACTGTCCATTAACTATCAAAACATGTGTGAGCACTGGCCAGGATGAGAGCGCCCTGCTCTGGCTGCCATTGTTTTTTCTGCCTGTGTTAACTTTTTATTTGAAGCTTTATTTATACATGGAAAGTTGAGCAAGCAACATGTACTTTTCCAGCAACAACTTCACTTTCACGAGAGGTCTGCGTGTACAGGACACGACATCATCAACGCAAGGCGGCAGCTCTCCTGAGGCGGTTTAAGAGACAAAGCTGCAGTAACTTTAGCACTGATTATAGTAAAAATATTTGGCTTCAAAGAGTCATTTCAACTAAATCAAAAAATGTTTACTTAGCAATCGAGATTATCTGTTTTTAAGTTATTATTGAGAGATATCAGGAACCTGTGCTGCCACCCAAATATAAAGGAGGTAAATGAAGTTTGAGAAAATAAAAGCATAAGTCTTCCCTGAAATAAGATCCACACGATATCTTTATTAAGTAATATATACATTTTTAGGAGGAATGTCATGAACTGCCCTTTTCTGTGAGCACCTTCGCCACCTCCCTGTCATGCAAGGTAAGGTTAGTTTAGTGCACAGATACAAGTCAGTATTCAAGGTACGACAGTTTGAGGGACAAGTCAAAGGAAAGTTAAATGAAATAGTTCAAAGTCACACTATTGAACTATCCAAAGTATCAGATGATAAACCTTAAACTGAGTACAGTGAGTAATTATTTTTTCATGTGAACTTTGCATTAATGCTTTAAGACTTTTAAAATTATTTAGCAAATAAATAGCCGCTTCCTTAAATTGCAGCCTTCAAACTCATCTGTCTTTTCAGTGCCTTGCTCAGTGAATGGCAAATGAAAAATACATTTCCCAATTTTAATCCGGTGTACATGTGTTGATTGTTCATGTATCTCATGTTGTATGCCAAATATATGTTAGAAAAAAAACATTTTTGAGTATTCTTATATCAAATCCCATCTTTTCTCTTATTGGAAATAATGTTTTTACATTTCCAATGACTTCCTGCACTTGGGGGTGTTTCTCATTTTTCGTCCAATCAAAATACTTTTGGATAAGCCGCTGATATAGACACAAGCCTACCACAGGGACGCATCAGCTCCATCCTGCGTCTCTACTTCTGTAGCACTGCCAGCGTCAACAATTAACATAAGCTTAAACAAATATAGCCTGACTCCAAGAAACAACGTCATGATCTTTCTTCCTTTAATTGATGGCTAAAATCTGCAAGCGTAGGTAAAGGCGGTGGCGAGAGGTCCCCTACAACAGGGGTGCCATCATTAGCATTAGGAGGGGTAGTGGGTGGGTGCAACGCACATTGAACCCTATTGGCTACTGTGAGCGTCAATTAATATTCGCGACAAGGAATAGTTCCTGTCAAGAGGCCTGTTACAGGCCTGATGCAGATAACACTCTGACATCTGTTTCAGGTGGCCTTTATGTGAGACACTGAGCAGTTGCTGCTTACAGTGGTCGGTGCAGTGTAATGCCGAGGTCAGACCACTAGATGTTTCTGTCTGTTAAAATGTTCACTGTGTCAGATCGGGCAGTTAAGGAGTCATAAATTCTTGCCATGTCGTGACTGAGAGACATGACAGACTACACGTGTTGCTCCACGATCAGTCATCATTTGCAGTTCAAGACGTCAGCGGCATGGAAGCGCTCGCCACTGACTACTACTACGACTGACAAGCTGTTGTGGGAGGTCAACAGTCGTGAGGCATCCTAGCTGCGGCGTCGGTTGTCGTCCGTTATGACACTCTACGCAAGATGAAACAGTCGACTGTCGCAACTAATGCTCGATCGTTTCCGAGCCTACATCTACACCCTACATCTTTCCAGTCGGGCTCTAATCAGGCTGATACCCTGCAGTGTGAACTCAGCACAACACGTTAGAGCACTTGAATTACTTTTTTAAGCTAAAGCATCAGGTCTGCAATTTAAGTACTCAGTTATTTAGTTACATCTTCCAAAAAAGTAATCCATTCTATTTTTTTCCGTTTATTCCTGCACCTTTTTGCCACAAGAAAAGCAAATCTGCCAGGAATTAGCACCATTTCTGTTTCTCTCAAACTTCTTGGCAGGCAGGCACCTGGCTGTGTGCTGCGGCTGGGTAACTGTGCATGTGTGCGGCAGATGGATTAAATATTTTAGTTCACAGACCCGGGAGCCCAGCGAGTGAGGTGGTATATTGGCAGAAGGTACAACACTCCTAACTACTTGATGGTATGTTTTGTAAACATAAATAAAGTAAAACATGAATAAAGTGTTGTGAAAGGAATATTGCAGTATTAGCCTGCACAGATATAGATTATGGGTCTTAGAATGTGGCCATTTAATGTCAGGAGAATCAATGCATTTTAAGGAAGACGTGCATCCTGTGGATAATATGAACAGCATATGTGCAAAGAATGGCAAAGGGGTTTTCATTTTTGGTAATGCAAGAGTACTCTAATGAGTTACTTTACTCAGTATGCAATGCTGTAACGTAATGAATTACTTTTTATTGGCAGTAATGTTGTACTGAAACAAGTTACTTTCAAAAGTAACGCTACCCAACACTGGTTGGGTGCGCCAGGCAGCTCCACTCTTTGTCTAGAAGAGCTATAAGTGCAGCCCATCAGATTTTTACTATTAGTTTCAGGATTTAAATGTGCAATTTATTATTCATCAGGTTGGTTTACTGGATGCTCTTCCTGCTGTGAAACTATAAAGGAGAATTCTGCAGTGTAGAGCCTGATCTGTCTGGATTGGGATGGTATAGAGGCTCTGTGAGCTTTGTGTCGAGATAAAAAGAGTATAAACTCATGAGATGTATTCGCTTATCTGTCTCCTCAGCCCCTCAACCCCAGCGGCCATAACACTAAACGTGGCAAATGGCAGCCATTTGTCTCCATGAGCCAACTAATGGAGAACTACAGACTGTGGGCTCTGACAGGTTAAGATCGGTAATATTCTGTCACTCCTTTGAGTGCATTAGCGTTTTCAACACCAGACTTTTAAATCTTTTTTATGAATGGCATAAAATGTCAGATCTGGCCTAATACATCTCCATATGAGCCCTCTGAAGTTCCTTTTCGCTGTGTGCAGACAGACATGCCGTGCTCCCTGGGCTGTCCCCACTTCCGATCTCTCTAATGTTTTTCAGTCATAATAAATCTGGCCCTGACTTTCTAAAGCAAACAATGCTGTGGGGACTGAGTCCTCCAATAACACTTTGTCAGTTCCAATCAGGCCTGAAATATGACTCAACCGTCTGTGCCTCCCCTTGCTCAATGCCCCCCCCCCCAGCCTCCTCCCCCATTTCCTCTCTCTTACTCTTTTCTCACTCTACTATCCTCTCCTTAGGCCTTGCAATTTCTAAAATTATTTCCTCACCCGTCCAACAGTTTTTCTCCCCATAACACTATTAAAATCTGAAGGCAGCTGAATTACCCCGGCTTGACAAATACAGGAGACAGAGCCAAAAGTATGCAGACACCAAAACAAAGTATGTAGACACTCAAAAACTGCACAATTGATTGTTGAACAGCTCCTTCTAAAAACATAGGTGTTAATATGTATCTGCACCATCCCTTTATTTTTCTGAGAGGCTCTCCAAAAAAATTTCAGAGCTGAACTGCTGATTTGCTCCCAAAAGTGTTGAATGGGATAGAGGTCAAAGCAATTTGAAAGCCAATCAGGTTCTTCCAAACCTTGAAAAAGCCATAACTTCGTGGATCTTACTTTGTACAGCCATGTGAAAACCTGAGCAACGCAAAGCTGGAAGTTGTCTAAAATATCAAAGATTCCATTTAACTTAACCCAAGTTTAAATGCATCCAAGAGGCATTGAAGACCAACTGAAATCCAATTGCTCAAAGTATCTCTGGCGGTGAATTTAAATGCATTCAGGCAGAACTGCAGGTGTATCCGGCACTCCAAGATTCATAAGTAATCTTCACTCCTCCCAAATATGCCTGTGGAAGTA
>JAQFJA010000015.1:18008086-18022168 GCA_029874485.1 Naso brachycentron
GCTAACGTCACTCATGTAGGCTAATGCTACTACTGAGACAACATCTGCGATGATATGGCAAAGTTGCCTCGCAGTTATTAATTACACGGGAGATCTTGGCCGGTGACACTTTTGAAAGGGGCAATGAAATGTGGCCTATAATTGTTGTTCCAATGATGTTTTCATGTTTACAGTTACTTATTTCATGAACTAACTTACCGTGGCTTGTGGAAGAGGGGGAAAAGTCCGCTGCCTGGTTGAGACTGACTGGTCTTGTGGTCGGGAGGTTTAGTGGTGTGGGGGAGGGACTTCACTGAAATGTGAGCTGAGCCAAAGTCTCTGGCTGAGCTCAGCGCGCTCCACTGGACAAAATAAATCATTACACCAGCGCGTGCTTTTGTCATTGTCACACTTTTTCTTTTTCTATTGGCGCAATATTTCACCGATACAACGGAACCCCCGATAGAACTGGGGACCTTCTATCGGACCCCAATATATCGGTGACCGATAATCAGTCGGTCACTAATGCAAGTTCAGCTCTTTCAGTGAATATGCAGAAAGTTTGAAGTTAATAACCTTTGTGGTATTTCTGTTTTTGGGAATGAAAAATTTCTAGTCAGCACTAAGTAACTGGAGTACATCAGCCCTCATGCAGTGTTTTTGATAGGTCTGTCTCTAAAGTTTACCTAAGGAGGTTGACAAGGACATGTAACCAACATCAGGGCAGGGTGCCCCTAATATTTGCAAACCTTGATTTTTAAAAAAACAGGAGGACTTTTAGGGGGCCGTGGGGTGTCTTTTTCTTCATAACGTTAACAAAATAATAACAATTATACTGCAACACTGATTAATTCGCCTCTCTGGTATAAAAAGTAGCGTAACGTGCCTGGTGCATATAATTATCCAGGGGGAAACAGTAGATTTTAAGAGTCGAAGGGCTTATAGACGCTGTACTGATACCATTAGGGAGAAATACATGAGAAATGTGGAACCGGGAGGACACCAGGCAAGAGCAGTGAAAGTCTCGCAGGAAAATTGTGAGGGTTGGCAAGTGCGGTGCCCCCTCTTACAGCATTGTTAAGAAATAGGAAAGAGAAAGAGATGACTGTACAAAGGCCGATAATATCCATTTTCCCAGACAGTTTCTATCTGCAATTTACAGTCATCCAACACATAAAATCTACAAAAGGTATTAACTGCAAACTTTACACATAATAACTCAAAGGCTTAGCCGGAGTAGACAATAACTGGAAATCAAGCTAGTTGCAGCTTGAGACTTCTTAGGAAGAAAATCTGCTGCCCTCTCCCTGTTGTTGCTCCATGGCTCTTCTCACCATGGCCTGGGTTGCGTTTTATTTCGTTGGTTGTCGCTCCCTCTTTAGATGATCGTCATGATACGATGTTCTTCCTCTTTTTGGGCTGCTTTGCCGTGTACACAGCTGTTGCTCAAACTTTTCTTCCCAGGTTGTCCACCATTGTATTGGGCTTACACCAGCTGAGGGGACGTGAACCAACTCTAACTTCGTAGAGCAGCAAACAGAAACACCAGCCCTGTGAAATGACCTGTAACTGGGTAAAAAGTGTCCGTCACGGTCTGAATACAGAGCCAAGGAGAGGTGCAAAAGTCTTGTGTTCTTTCAGATCACCTGGATTACAATATGCTGAAAGGTTATTATGGGATTTTTGCCCAATGACACCAAAAATAAACTGCCTCCAGCTTTGAGCACAGAGTGAAAGCTGAATAAATCACCTTCTTCAACCTTAGGCCAAGAACTTCTCAGTCACACCTTGTAACTGACGCCTTAGCAGCATTTATGCTAACCTCCTCTGGTGCCATCATTGTTTTAAGCAAACAGTTGCTTCTCTCACAGGTTATACCACCAAAACCACACCCATTGCTGCCAGCAGCTCCTCATTGGATGCTGGCCGGCACGAACAACCGCAACTCAGACAAAGGCGAATAACCTGATGCCGGGTAAGATGGATTTGAGAGATCAGATCATCAAATGATTTTGCACATCCAGCTGCCTCACAAGGTAAACGTACCTCTTCAATAATAGGGAAACATCTGGAGTGCATTAATACAATTTCAAAGATCATCACTGAACAAAGACAAACACAGCTTCCTTTCAGTGAGTCTAACCTACATTTTTTATTAATAGAATCTCATATTAAACTGCTTGTTTTTTCTGGCACAGCTTCACAATCTCAGGCAGACTTTAGAGCTGAGCGCCTGTCGGAGGCCACAGTTAAATCAACACAACTTACTGACCAGGGCTTGTCCTGCTTTCACCTTTAATCTGCATCTATAATGTGGTTGAAAACATACACGTACGCACTTGTATTTGAACAAACACCTACACAAACAGTTTCAGATTCACACAAGATGCCAAAGCTGCCTCAGATTCTCAGACTCACCGCACAAACATCTCCTTGTTTGTCTAATTTTTATAAATTGTTGTTTTTTTGTTTGTGTATTTAAACAGATGAGTGCCAAACCTATAATTAATGGATGACCTGATCAAACAAAACTAACTGATCTAAAAACATTTTTTTCCTCACTAAACTTTTTTATTTTTTGTTGTGCCTGAAACATCTTCCTTCTTCTTATGTAAAAATATCCTTCAAATAATATAAATATCATTAGGTTTGAGTCACCCGAACTGTCTCTGCTATCCCCTAAAATTTAATTAATCAAGCAGGCTTGCTCCAGTCCAGTTCATGCTGTATTGCCAATAAGAATGGGCATAAAGGAATTTTCTTAACGATCATCAGGAAAATTAACAATCAACTGTTCAAATCACAATTTTTTTTATATTAAAAAATGCCCGTCACAGAAAATACAAAACACTGCACATTTTTCATCAATCAAATCTTTATTCCAAGAAGAAATTTTAGTCCTACAACAATTCTCTTAGACAAGGCAGTTAAAGTTCAACTGTTTAACTAAAACAAAAAAGACATGCAGCACTAAAAGCAGCCAAATGCGAGCCTCCGTCGTTACGACACTCTTAAACACAGTTGAGTCTCTTAAAAAAACAATCATACCAAATGATAAGTTAACAATAAACCATTTGCTGTTGTACTAGGTGGCAGGAGGATGCACTGACATTAATCAGCGTCGGGCATAACGTTACGCTGTTCAAGTCGTACATCACTGGGCTCATTGTCAGGTTGTACTTATATACCAACTTCACAGTGTTTACAACAATCTTTGTCAATTTTTAGTTTGGAATGGTCTTACACCGAGCATTGCCCTGACCTCTTCATGTTTATGTTTCATATCTGCGGCAGCTTGTAGCTCCTAAGTAACATATTGCCATTTTCTCTGTCTTCTAAAAGTGGCATCGCCTCCTGCTGGTAAGATGTGTCATCGCTGCCATATAGTGAAATCCATTGCATCACTAAATCATGCTCATCCCTAACTGCTAATAGCCATTACTTCTTGTCATGTCTATGTCTAATCTATCAAATCAGGTTTAGTTTATTGTATAAAATGTCAAAAAAAGAAACAAATCCAACATGAAGAATCCAAAGACAGCATCTTTTAAACTTTTTCAACCCAAAAGATACTTTAAAACCCAAAGATATATAGTGTACAATAATATCAAAAAAGAATAAAGGAGCAAACCAAGCTTGAGTAAATCTAATAAGCACATTTAGCTTATTAATAATTTATGTATATTAATAAAAGAATGTTGACTAACTGTTTTAGCAATGGTGTGTTGCCTAACTAAAGGTTCAAGGCTGTTGCCCTTCATTACTACGCAAGTCTGCTGCCAAATATATGAAAAGAAACAATATGAACCTAAGACATGAACAATGCAAACAAGTCTCTGAAAGACTAAAAACTGCCCACACTGGAAAAAGAATGAATATAAATGACTAAAAACTGTCCAGCACAGTTTCTTCAAATTTAACTAGAGAAAATTTGTGAGCAGCAGTTGTTTCACAGCTCGCTCGTTCGTGCATCGTGTCTCCGGCCTAAAGTCAACCTTTGGAACTTTAACAATGGTGGTGGAAGTGCAGTTAAGCTGCTGGACTTCTTTAAAAACCGAACCTACTTTGTCACAATGCAGAGGAGACCTTTATGCACTCGACTGCTCCTCAAAGCAAGAGGACCGACCTCGGGAGTATCACAAGCTGCTCGCGTGAACGCAAATGTGAGCTTTTAGAAAGAAGCTGCTTGTAAATTGGACATTTTTGTGTGTGTGCGTGTGTGTCTTTTCGTATTGACTCAATCCTGACTGAAGGGAGGAATAATAGTCTGGCTTGTTCATAAATGAAAAGGAAAGTCACTTGCATGTCTTGATGCTGTGAAATGCAAGCAGAAGAACTATATTTGCTAAGAAATCGACAAATATCTCACAAAAAGTCACAGCCTGGACTGACTTCTGTGCGTATGTGTGGCCATATTTTCCTCTCTGCGGTCTGTTCATATTCTAATCAGTATGTTTCCTGCTTGCATTGATCAGGTCCTGATAAAATCCACTCCTACATGGTGTCTCCTCAGCAGATGCCTGAGGCAGATAGAGGTCTAAAGTAAGAAACCAAATGAGACAGAACAAGACTGCACAGGATGAGAAAATGTGTCTGTGAAACAGACCGTTCCATCGTCAAATGATTTTCACGTCACATTCACAAACGTTTTATCAAAAAGTGCAGCCGGATCGTGTCTCAGATCAAAAATATGTGCAGGTACGATGGATGTCAGTGTGATCGTGTATCAGGGTGATAGTGCCCTCTTGTTTTTATTTATTTTATTTATTAGAAACTGTTTGTGCATCCGGCGTCAAACTTTCTGATCTTACAGAAAAACGAAAGCCTTTCAAAATTTTTATTTTTTCTAAATAAGACTATATTCTTTGCATTTTTGAAAGTTTTTTAGTTAAAGCTGAAAATTATTTCCCTAATGTTGAAGTAGTATTAAGTGGATAGTTTTAAGCCCCTTGCTTGTCTAAATGCTGTTATGAAGCCAAAATATGAGCAAAATTCTCAAAAAAATGTAAAAAAAACATCTGATTATTTTGACCTGAAATTTGTCCTTTTTGAAAATACCAAGAGCCATAAAACTAAAAATTTTGGTCTTTGTTGTTGATTGATTGTTTTTATGCCACTAGGAATCTGTAAAAAAAAGAAAGAAAATAAACACACAAAACACATATACTGAAATTATCAAATGTTTTTAGAACTTGAAACAAAACATTTAAAATCTTTTCCTGTCACCTGATTGTCTGAGTGCTTTTAAAAGACTTGAATAAAATGTGGTTAAAATTCAGACATTTGTACATTTTGACGAAAATTTCACATTTAATTATTAGCACACACCCCCTAGCCTCCCTGGTCAAAACTTTTTTTCCATTTACTTGAGAATGTGATCTAAATAACCTGCTGTTTGACCGTAAAGCCACCCTGAGGACTAACATCTGTATCAAGAGAACTGAAACAATATTTGGGAAAAATGGGGACAAGGCAAACTGGCAGCTGGAGTCTCAACCGGGTTTCTGAAAAGGAAATAGAAAGTCAAAGAGTGTCAGCGCTTATCTGCTCAGAGCTCGCTGCTGTGGGGCTTCATATGGATGTATGCTCATGTGAAGCCATTACATGGGGAGCAAGCACGCTAACATCTCTGCTGTACCAGAACGACTGATGGCGTAATACTCTCTACCGCTTCCTGTTTCCTATCGATTTCAATCAGTGTAGGCTAACATGCATCCCACACTGCCACAATCACATCTGCACTGTGTACACACGCTTACATACATTTTATTTGAATGCATATTGGTTCCACATATGAGGCGTGTGCACAGCTCCTGCACCACACTGCTTAGAATTTAATGAATCCAAACAGAAAGGTGCATAAAAAAGGCAACTTTCTTATTGTAATGCGTCATAGTTCACCCATTTAAAAAGGTGCTTATGGATGGTAATTTAACTTTCAAAAGCGCAGACACAAAACTAACAAACCTGACTGCAGCCAGAGCACGTTGAACATGTTTGCACCATGTATTTCCATGCAGTTCTGTCTTTTCTGTATTTCAAAGCGGCTGGTCTGTCTGATTACTGTGTAAGCCAAGGTTTGCATTTCCATGCCACCTTGTGTGACTTATCGAGAAAATGTTAAAGATATTCACACTTTTATGTATCACTTTACGGTCTGAATGCAGTAAAAGTGTGTTAACATTTGCATGTGAATTTTCTTTTTTTAAATCTGGCTTTTTCTGACCCCCTTTTTTCTCTCTCTCTTTTTTTTGGGGGCGCACCTTCAATATTAGATTCCTTTTCAAGTGCAGTCACCTATTTGCTATCTTGGAAATACATTTTCCACATCTGTAAAGTTTATTTTTGTAACTTTATTGGTTTCCCCCGGTGAGTCAGGTAGAGGAAGGGAAGTCATTACAGCTTAGTCCTCCAGCCTGCCTGCCTCCATCTACACAGCCAGGAGAAAAGTACAGAATGTCGACAGCTATCTCTCATATTTCATCAGGACGCCGTCTTCTCTGGAGACTCCATTTGTGTAGTAAACATCTTAAAAGGTTCCCCTGGCTCCTCTCTCCCTTTCTTCTCCCGCTATTTATTTATTTATTCTCTCTCTCTCTTTTTTTTCCCAGATTCAGTTCGTCTTATTTTTTAAACTGCTTGACTCCTAAAATACAGATATCACAGTTGGGCCCCATGAGTTTTTGAAAAATGAGCATATTACTTCCTACATCTCCCTTTCCTTATTTTTTGTCACAATAAATATTTCCATTTATATGCAAATTATTATCTACTGACCAAGAATGGATAAAAACTCGTCTTGTTTTCATTGTGGTGTGCAGATCATGTGAGTGTGAAGGCGGGAAGTGTCGGGAGCTGGGAGAGCAGAGAGAGAGCAGCTCCTCATTTAAAGAGTAAATAATCTCCCATTGCATTCTATTATTTATACCCCTGGCTTGAAAGGGACTGTATTAACTTATAAGTTATAAGTAGTTAGAAGTTACTTACTTTAAACTGGGGGGGAGTAGAGAGCCGGCGCTCTGCTTAGCTGACTTCCCCCCAAATTGCTGACATAATTACATGAATGTAATTTTTTATGACTCACAGAAAATCTTGGCATTTTCACTGAAGCAGATAATTAGACTTGGAATAAAGCAGGGGCGGAATAATTAATACATCAAAACTAGATGAACTTTTTCTAATTATTTTTATTTAATCTCCATTCTAATTATTGTTCTAGTCGGCTGAGCGAGATTGCCTTTCTCATTCAGGGTGTGAAATGCACCCGTAGCGCTCAATCCTCACCCAGTGAAATATCAACTAAGCGTGGAGACGGGAAATCACAGGGTGCTCACCACTCTCTTCCCCCTCTCTCCTCCTCTCTGATTGAACTGTAATTTAAATTTCTCCATTGCCAACAAACAATTTACATACACCTGCCAGAATCTTATTTATTTATTTCCCCTGACTTCCTCCTCCTCCTCCCCTTCGCTCCTCTGAGTCTCCAAATGTATGGCAATCAATATTTCTCCGGCATTAAATGAGTTTGTTAATTAGCCTAATGTGGTTTGGATAGAGGTTGTGTTTCCCTTCCTATCTCAGCATTCAGGAGGAGCGTTTGCTTAAAATAACCAGAGGAAATAAAATGTGTGTGCATGTGTGCCTATCTGTGGAAAGAGCTGCTGACCACAGAGTAAATTTTCCCACTTATCTCTGGTGTCACTCTACCAAGAACCTGCCTCTGAAAAGGAATAGTACATCTGATAAGATTGCAGTTTAATGCTGATGTAAACATAATTAACACTCCGACACACACACACACACACACACACACACACACACACACACACACACACAAGCGCGCGCTCTGCGGGCACACACACTCATAGGTAGATGCACAAACAGAAACTCAGATTAAGGATAAAGTTTTGCCTCTAAAAAGTAAATAAAATCGGAGCACTTACATGTGAACAAGCCTCCAGTGTTTGCATTCGCTGGGGAAAAAATAAAATAAATATTAGCCTTAATATATTTATATTCATTTAAAAAAAAAAAAGAGTCTTTCCACAGAAGGGTTCTTCACATAATAACTCACCAGCAGTTATTAAGACACCTCATTGAATGGAGGCCAAATTATGCAAGCTGCTTCACATTCTCTTTATATGTGTGCAGACGTTTAGCAGTGGATGAATCTGATGCTCAGATTGCATAAAGAGAGACTGAGCGGGGGGTGGGGGGGGGGTGGAAAGGGAGATTAGGAACTAATGCAAGTCAGCTAAATAAAATATTTAAAAAAAAAACATTCATCACAAGCATGAAATTAAAATAATTCTTGCTCTCCCTCTATATCCACATTTCTTATTACAGTCTGTGTATTCACTAGATTAAAATTGCCGCTTGATTAATACACAAAACAAGATCAGATTTAATTAACATCAGATTTAATTGAGGCCCAACAATTCTTTTTCCACACTCGCACAGTTCAGATAGAGACGATCGCAAGCTCCCATAATTAAACAAATGTAAATCTACCAGTGCCTTTCAAAAAAAAAAAAGGAAAAACAGATTGATGTGCATCCCATGCAGGCAAATCTCCCCATTTAAAACAAATATATTAAAGTTATTATTATTCCTTTATATAGATTACAATTTTAACAGAGAAATAATTTGGGAATAATTTAATTAAAGAGATAATAATGTTTGAATAAGGAGCAGAAATTCCTCTATATTTTGACCCTGTTTGAATAGATTCTGATGACTGGGGTGTATTTAATTTCCACGATTCTTCCAACATCTATTTGTGAATATCCAGACAAACCTTAATCTAGATTAGCAGCCATCAGAAAAAGAGAGCTCATATCCTGTTTAATGAAATCATATTTGCTCACACGCAGCCCTGAAAGCCTCTTAAAACTGCTCTATTTACATGGATTCACATAGAGAAGCTGCAACGCCACTTTTACACTTGAAGATTCGCTGTAATTTCCATCAGCCGCATCGAGGCGGCGGCTTTTTTGAGCGACTGGGTTTCACTTGTGTCAGGCAGAGGGTGTCGGGCGTGTTTTATTTTGTCATTTCAGCCATGTCAGGCCCAGTTTCTTATTTCTTGTTTGCGGGAGTTGATATTCTGCTTGCGTTTAGTTGTGGTATCATGATCAAACCAGATAGCATTCTGTTATCACTGTGTTGTATTATTTCTATGGGCCAATATTTTTGGTATTATCAATGTAATCTGGAGTATCTGCCAGGTGTGTGTGTGTGTGACTGTATGTGTGTGTGTGTGTGTGTTTACTCTCTGTTCTGCTTGGTGAGACTCCATATTCAAGGCAGGATGGAGGGGACCTAAAGCTGCAGGTCTCCAATAAGTACGTAGTGCCACCATGTGGCCAGCAGAGGAGCTGCAGGTGTTTTGTGCAGAAAGGGAGGAGGCTGCATGTGTGAATCTTTGCATGCAGAGTTTGTTTGCGTGTTTGTTGCTGAGTGGTACGTGTCTTTCTGTGTGTTTCGGGTCAGATGCAGGAATGTGAGATGTTGCACTTGGCAGACAAAACACTGTCCTCATCCTCTTGATGTGACGGAGGATGCGGGCTGAGATCTAGATGAAAGCTGATGGTCGCACAGACTACGTGCAACAAAATAGGTTTTGAAAAGCTTCTTAAAAACACCATATATGAATTAACAAACCATTATGCAACTTTCAATGTTTTATGTGAAAAGGATCAGGGTTGAAGATACAGCTATTGAGCATTGTTTTAAGGTTTTTCTTTAACTTTGTGTGGGTGTGCTTGCGTGTCCTGCCTCCTGGCGCCATGGGGATGAAGGCTTCACGCTTGGGTTGAGATTACCTGTGCGGGCGCCCTGTGTGGCTTGTTTATGAATCAGCGTTTTTGTTCAGATTTCCCCCTCCGCTTGTGTCTTTTCTGGACAGGTCCCCACATCCAGGGAGGGGGGGGGAGGAAGAGAGAGTGCTTGAGGAGACGGGCGTGGGCCAGCCACACCTCGCAGTGAACCCCTTACCTGGACGTGACCCGCGGGATGTTTATAATGCTGGTTTTATCTCCATGGCGATAAAGCCTCATGCTGCATTGCTGGAATGAAAACAGGTTGGTAGGCCAGACAGACAGGAGTCAACTTAAAATATAACATAACACACACACAGAGGCCAAGCCAGTGACCTGCATGATTGCTGTAGAAACTCTGAATTACAAGGAAAAATCTCCTCTGGGATCCTCACACATAGTTTCTTCTTTTAATGACCCTCACTTGCTCTTTACTAGCATCAACTTTGTTTAGTAGTAGTTATTTCTTTAACTGTCCCAAATAAAATTGCACCAGAAACAAAACTCAAGTTAGAACCATTAATAAAGCAGCAACAGGTTTTGAAATCTGGTGTTTTATGGCTATTCTGCAGAACCAACTTTGTCTGGCTTCAAGTTAAACAATCATCACTGCATCTCTCAGCACTCTGACGTCCTCATCCTGTCTGTCACATTCAGCTGTAGGATCAGTGATTCTTCCTGAAGTCAGAAGTCAGGTTACTGTATATTTGTGGCTTGACTTTTAAAGAATCTTCTGAAATCTTTTCAAATAACTGGGCTCTGTTGTTTGTAAGCAAACAGGAGTACATTTGCATTTGTTGGGGAATATTTTTAGCTGTGAATTTGCTGCTTTGGCGAGTTTTTCCAGCAGGACAGCATGTGTGGGACTGACAGTATTCTACAGTTTGTCTTTTATTGCAATGAAGAAAATGCCACCCAGTGCAACAGCAGCTGTTTTTCCACCAAATTAGCTCTGGTGTTTGAGTGGCTCTGTTTAGGAGTCTTGGAATCTTGGCCAACCATCCGGAGTTACCACCAGTTAAAAGAGGAATCATTATCATCAATAGTTATGTCATCAACAGGGTGCGTTGCACAGTGACCTGTAAAATTTATAAATCCACTGCAGTTCTATCAAGGAAAACCTAAACTTTTTTTACATTCCAGCTGGGAACCAACTAGGTCCTGAACTAATTTATTTTGTTAAAACGTTCAAAATTAGGTGTACACACTGGATCCACACCAGTTCCTTGTTGATAGAAAAGGTCCAAGTGTGGCTCTGTGACGTGTTTCAGGAGTTTTTGGACGACAATGGAGTTTAATGGCACAAAGAGAAAAAAAAAATTACCAGGCTTTGTTGACACTGACCAATTTTTTTTTATTGTTGTGTTTTTTGTTCACCTAATGGGAATCTTTGACAATACGGAAAACATAGAATACTGCTGCCTGTATCCTCATCAAGTTTAACTTGTCTGTTCCTAATTTTACATCAGTAAAAGTACAGAAGTATTATCAGCATGTTCTTGACCAGTTTTTAGTTTGTCAAGTATATAAAACTACAGCAATGCATCTTAGATGACAGGTTTTATATAAAAAATCTAAGTAACTAATTTCAATTTTAAATTAATGTGGGTTGAAAATGCATTATGTACTGGAATCAATATAGAAAGTATAGTAAAATGAAATTACTTAAGTACAAGTACATAAAAAACGAAGTCACTGGACTTAATTACTTTATATCTCTGTGTAGAACCACATTATTAGAAGAGTTAACTGATGTCTGGTCATGTTAACATGTGCAATCAAGCCACAAGCTGAGCAAAACAGCAACAGATGATATTTGTAACAGTGTTCTGCTGTTTTAGGGTGCATACTTTCTTGAAATAGCCAATGATCTCACCTGTGCTCGCCACACCCTGATCTCACACACAAACACACACACACACACACACATACCAACAAGCATCTCTAAAAGATTTACTCAAAACCAAGTAAAAGGGTCCCAGTGCCACACCTATAAATCAGTACAAAATAAAAACCTCACAATACATGAAAGAAACAGTTTGGAGTAAAAAGAGAGAAAGACCGAGATACCAACTCATTAACTGACTCTCATACAGAAGAGACAAGAGCCCAGCAACTATTTGTTTGCCTGCTTTCACTCAAAGTAAAGATGGATTTAATGACTTCCTTATTTCCAATTTGATTAACAACAGCCAGCCACAGTGACTCACAGACTGACATTATCCTGCAGGAGGACAAACACTAATACTCAGAATTGCCTGCTTTTTTTTTTTCAAAGCAAATTCCAGTGCTGCCAAAAAACTGTTTATGCCACAACTTTGCCACAGCAAAGCTGTGTAACAAGATGCAAAAACGTTGCCTTAGCATGAGGAATTCTGACCACAGTTTAAGTCCAAATACCATAGCTAATCAATGTTCATCTTAATAAATCTGGAAACAACAGCAGAATTTTTTTGGTGTTGTTTTGATCAGAAAGTAACATTATGTCTTCATCCTCTCTTACAGTACCTCTCCACCACATCGTCTCCGCTCCAGCACGTCGAGTCGTCCACGACGTTCTCCCCTTCACACAGCATCTCCGGCAGCGCTGCAAAGAAAGACTTGTAGCGCTGCAGGTACATCAGGAATTCCCTAAGGAGAAGCAGACACATGAGAAAGGCCATGGAGCGATTTCAACACACAATTGAGGAATGCAATGTGCGACTGTGGCCACATATTTTGTGAGAGTCACTTGTCAACACTTTGGTATCGAACCACTGACAACAAAACAGTATCTGCATTCCAATGAACAGTACGCACATGCGATAAATAGACGTGATGATCCTGATGGCAGCAGAAAATGAGTGAATGTGACCACTTTGCCGACTCGGCACATTTTTCTCAATTGTGCTCAACGACAGAGCGCTCTCTGCACCAGATGCACCAACACATGTCAATGATATAGATGCTATCATCTCGAGTAAAACAACGGTATAGACTTTTGATTGGACACACATTGTTGCCACTCATGAGAGCAAAAACAGTGGGTGTTCATGAGAGCTCATGTGCTGAGTCGGTCAGTGTCACTGTGTGAGAAGGTGTCTGATTTTGAAGAATGACTGATTTTGAACGATTCTTTAAGACATCAAAACGCATCACTCACTCTAAAAGATAATCAACTGTACATGAAATGTCACACGTGTCACAGTATGAGTGTGTGAGAGGTTGAGCGAGATAAGTCACCTTCGTTCATGCTTACCTAGAGAGTGTTCTCAGACTATGTTTATTGTTCTTGGAGGGTTTCAGGGGGAACGAGCTGGGAATGATGGGAGTTGGAGTCCAAGGGAGATTGTTGCAAGCAAGAAGGATGCAGGGATGTGAAAGGCGGGACCGGGGTGAGAGAAAAAATAAAGAAACAAAGGGATGACATGACGAGACACGAGGGGAGAAGGGAGAGAAGACAGTCAGTTGACCCTGGAAGAGATTGATTATTCATGCACATGCAGAGACTAGTCACACCACATAAAAATCGATAACCATCTTTCCCCACACCACACCGACAATTAAAACAGATACTGATACTTGAGTACATGTTAAGTCAGAAAACAAACACAAACACACATCTGCACATGTAAAAATGGTTAAATATTCACAGGAAAGTCAACAAAACTTCTGCTGTGCTCCTTGAATCAAACTCATTCCTGTTAAACAAAATATAACTGCTGCTTTACTCTATCACATTTCATATTTTTCAGCAACAGGCAGTTCTCCTCTTACTGCAGTGGGTGCTGCCATGTCTCTGAAGTGGTCAGCACTCACATGTGCTCTGGTCAGGGTTGGCAGCAGGCGGAGAGCTGGATTGTGTTTGCCATGAATGGTGGTGGCAGTGCCAGGCCAGACCTGTCAGCTCAGCTGGCATCAGTGCAGTGATTCATGGTTTAGGACAAGGTCAGGCAGGCAACCCTGCAAATGTGTATGTGAGTGTGTGTGTGATGCTATTTAAGCTGAGGCTGGCTGGTGTGCAGTCGGTGGTATGGCCGTCTGGGTAAACAGGAAATTGTTGGTCCGTCAAGATTAATCTTACCCACACTCCCCCGCTCTTGGCACTTCACCGCCAGCTGCTGTGGGCATGGGATGGCTGCCTCAGAGACCAGGTGGAGGGCATGGACTTTATTGCCAGGCACTACATTTACTATGCGCGTGTGGGTGTGTAATGTGTCCAATTAACGATATAAAGGAAGAGAGAAGTGATGGCAGCTGTGAATAGACATTGGCCAACCCTTTAAGCTATGTCTTACGGACCAGA
>JAQFJA010000015.1:18026228-18036710 GCA_029874485.1 Naso brachycentron
TAATTTAAAGGCCTAAACATTTTTATCAGTTTCCTTCAAAGTTTAAGCTTCAGTTTCAGCTCAACCTTAGCAGAGCGTTGGCCTGAATTTTGAGCCTTATGATTGGATATTTCATTGGAAATGGTTGGTTTTTTGTTTAAAAAAAACTTCTGAACACAGTTGCTCGCCTTTGATACAGCCGATTTACCTTTGAGACCGAAAAGCCCCGTGGAAGTGCTCCACCTGACGGTCACAATAACAAGGGACCTTTACTGGCTGGAAAGCAAACAGGTGTTTTTTTGAACATTTCACTTAGATCACTTTCCCAGTCTTTAGTTGCTTTTGTTCCAACTTGTTTAAAACATTTTCCTGTTGTTAAATTCAGAATAAGTATATCTCCACAAAAATCAACAAGGTTGATGAAGTAAAACATTAATATATTATCTTTGCACTGATTTTAATAGAGTATGTTTCAAAAAGGGATTAGCAAAATATCACATTCTATTCATTTGGCGTCCCAACTTCTATGGAACTGGAGTCATATACCAAGACATGT
Source organism: Naso brachycentron (assembly GCA_029874485.1). Taxonomy (NCBI): domain Eukaryota; kingdom Metazoa; phylum Chordata; class Actinopteri; order Acanthuriformes; family Acanthuridae; genus Naso; species Naso brachycentron. The sequence goes on from JAQFJA010000015.1 coordinate 18,026,764, forward strand.
TTTATTATTTACATTCCCATTAATAATTGTGTAACAAAAGGCCTGATGTTATCAAAAACAATAATTATATCATTTCCATTATGTGAGATACAGACAGAGCTGACGGGCTTATATCCGGCTATTAACAGGCCAAAAATGGCAAACCATTATATCACTTTATCCCGTAGGAACCAATCTGATGCAGAGGAGTTTAATCTGATGCATTTCTCCCACTCTTGGGACTCCCAGCAGACACAACACTGAGTAGGAAAATGTGTAGGAAGAAGGATGAAGGACATCACACTCAGACCATCCACCTACTCCATTTCTGAAAGCCAAAATGAACAGAAACTGACCGAGTTGCCTGCGGGCCGACTTTGGATGGTGGGTAAAAGATGTACTGTAAGACAAACAAAACAAGAACTACAGCAGACACCATCTAACAATCTTATTGATCTGAATCCATATCTGAGCTTTTCAAGATGCCAAATTATAAAAAAAAAGTAGCTCCTTTTCCATGCAGCACTCAGAATGTCTCTATTCTACCCCTTTTTGTTCATCCATTCATCTGTTTCATCACAAGCGTCTTATTATTGGAACAATCCTGATTGCTTCTCGCGGCGTTATCTCCTGAAAGGCTTCTTCTCCTTTCGTCCTGCTCTCTAATTCCCGAAACCCTCCTTCTGTGTTTCCCCACTTCGTAGCAGCGGGCCTGTTTATTCCCCAAGCCCTTAATCTGTTTTAAGTGGTGAATACTTTGGAACAGTGAAGAAAAAGGCCTTAACATGAAGACAGCCCAGGCATCCTGTGCCATGCTGCTATCCTTGGTGGTCTTCTAAAGCTCCCTCTCCCTCGGTTTCTCCATGTGATTGTGCCTGGTATGGTTGGAGGCTCATCGCAGCCTACATGTGATTTCACATGGGCTATAGAGACACTTAGTGCCTGTGGCTCTGTCCCTCCCACACACAGTCTGCTAGGAAGAGCTGTACCACTCACAATCCGATGTGTAGGTTTGCTGAGAAGCGCCTGTAGTGATGACAGTGTGTCTGTGTATGGAGAGTGTGTGTGTGTGTGTGTGTGGAAAAGAGTGTGTGCTTGCTTGTAAAGTGCGCGTGTGCAAGTTAGATGCCAAGACCACACATCCAGAACTGTTTTAGTGGAATCACACACATAGAAATACACAGGGTGTCAGCCAGTGGTTTGGTAATAGTAAGTGACAGGGTGAGACGGGAGACAATGATGATCCCTCACCGTCCTAAAATGGATCGGTGCTGCCCCCCCCCCACCCCGGTCCAACCCCTCCGTCCCACGCTTGTCCCTGCTCCCTGGCCCTGAGCTGATAACTGCGGCGGGACCGCAAGCGGGACGGGGAACGAATCCCAGANNNNGCGACGCTCCGCTCCGGTAGAGGGAGTGTGGGCGCAGTGGGGCTGATACCCCACTGGTTTGTGGGTAGCAGCGTCACACTTGGTTCCAGCCCTTAGGGGTCGAGGCATAAGGGGACAATGTCTTTTCTTGTCCGGTCGGACGATGTTGGTCACAGTGGATTTCCAGAGTAGCCTGAGAAGCCGTGCACGGTCCCACACCATATTAAAGACTACGGGACAGCAGCCATTTGTAGTCCCACTTGGACAGGCGTCAGTGTGCGGTGGGCTGGTGATATGGACATTGGAACAAAGGGGATTGAGACAAGTGTCAGCAGCAACAACAACAACTACAGCCAAGCTTGTGTTTGATTTGATGTGGTTTGCTTCGGGCCAAAGCGAGTGCTTTTATTCTCACAGGATCGAGGAACAAAGCACAACCAAGATGTAAAGTTTCTGAAACAAGAAAAACGCACAGAGGCACTTTCGATTATAGCTGCTGGTGGAAGAAATTCTGTGCAGGTAACAACACCTTTTCAATCTGACCAGTTTCCTTCCCCCCATTTAAAATGACGTGGTGCACCACGGTAGTCCAATATGATATGGTTGCAAGGTTGCAACTGTCTCGGATACCAGCAACCTTCACTGCAGGTCATAGCCCTCTCTCCTTCCCTTTGTCTGTCTGCCTCTTCATCTGTTACTGTCAAATAAAGGTAAAATTGGCCAAAAAGTATTGTTAAATAAATACTGTATAGTTTGGCCAAGAAGAAACAGACCACATGTGAAACTTGCCTGCAAAAACAAAACATTTGGTTGCTCAAATATTAATAATGCAACACTTATGACCATATTAAGAGCCTGTGAAGTCTATAAAACTGAAACTTAGGTGGGACAAAGACAGATGGCAGCTCAAAGGAAAATCAGCTCAGTTTGGGAGCATTTTGATGAAGAAGAAAGTGATAATAAGGTCCTGTGTTGTCAGTGTAAGCACAAGCTCGCATTTGGACGTCAACCTGCTAAGAGAGCAAGCTACTACTCGCAACACTCAGCAGACAAGTACTACAACATTTGTCACTCGAACCTACACATGCTGTGATGCAGACTGGTCAAGAAAAATAACACAACTCATCACTGAAATGACTGCCTGTGATCTGCTGCCACTATGTTTTGTTGAAGGCAAAGGCTTCCACAAGTTAATGCACCATACTGAGCCTGAATACATGGCAGAGTCGCACAACGGTACCATCCTGATTGGAGCTCAGCCTCATGTTTTCTAATATGCGCAATCTTAATAATAAACCTGCGCAAAGTGCTGCTCATTACAACAGCATTTGAATTAACGGCCTGGTAACCTTAGTCGTCTTGAAGAATGTTTAGGTTAAATGGCTCCTAAATACACAAAAAACATTCAATTTAAACGTTTTAGCCTTATAGATTAAACTGTACTCAGTTTAGATGGTTTTCTGAGTGTTTTCTTGCTAACAGACTAGTCAACTAGTGGCAATTAAAATTTCCGTTTAAACGTCAGGGAAATTAGTCACTACCTGCATCCCTACTTCAAACTAAGGTTATATTGCATGCACTATTTTTCAGTTTAAAAAAAAACAAAAAAACAAGTAAATCAAAAGAAATAAAGTTTCTCCTTGATCAGGTTTAATTTGGTAAACAGAGGAGCTTATCAAAGTTTATTAGGCCTAACATGCTGTGCTGATCATAATGAAATCAAGAGAGAGACAACACAAGATACTCATAAATACAAATATACGTAGTATGATTGAATGCAAGGGGATGTTCCTGTTGATGTATGAACCTATATGTGTGTGTGTGCTTGTGTGTGTGTGAGTGCATCTGTTATTGTGTGAGGGCCCGGGTGTTGCAGCAACCAAGCGAGCAGGGCCCATAAATCGTGTCACTATCAGTGGTCCGGTCTTGGCCACCCTTGTGTTCTTTTATTGAATGTTATTGTAGCTGGACGGCCCCTTGGTAGATATTTCCTGGTAAGAAATCAAGATCAAATCCGAAGGGTTGGGGAGGGAGGAGGAATGGAGAGGAGAAGAGGAGGGGAAGGGAACAATGACTGATGGACATTGGAGGAGAGGGGAAGAAGAGGGGATAAGAGTTGGAGTGGGTGGCCACTGGCACTGCTTTAAAGCTTTGGCAAAGAGCGAGCGGTGATATTCAACTTAAAGTGAAAACTGGGGGTGTGAGAAGAGATGTGATGTGGACTTAGGATCATCCTACGATGAAGGATGGAGACAATCTCACTACCGTTCTCTGATTGGACAGATTAGGGTGTTATTTTATTCCCTGTCTTCTGTGTGGAAAGTGTAGGTGTAAGAAAACAGAGCAGAGATCAAAATATCACTACTGCAATGAGTTACATCAAACGGAGGAAATCACAAATGATATAAACTTCTCATGGTAATGATGTAACTGTGTGTTATTAGTGTGTGACAAAGTGAGAAATCAGTGGGCGTAATTCTTTGTGAAACGCTGATTTACTCAAGAAGGAAAAGTTTTCTTCAGTTGTCCCCTCATAAAATATGACTGTGACTGTTTCATGTGGCAAAAAAGCAGAAGTGGAATTAAAGATTAATACCAGAGAGCCCCAGTGTTTTTACAGTAGGGTTCTGTTTATGGACGGACAATTGTCTCACGACAAGGATGTCAAATACTGGTAGTCAATGGGAAGGGCGAGCCTGCCTCCACTTAAAGTCATTAGATAAACTTCCCAACTACTCTAAAGGGTCCTGTGTGCTTGTTGTGACTTAATTATTTACCATGTTCCATTATTTTTAGACTCATATTTGCACTTAATTTAATTTTAGAATCAAATACGTATCGGAGGAAACAGAGAGACACATGCATGCCAGTAAACAGCAAAAGTGCTAATCTGAGTCTAAAAAAAAACTTAACACAATCAATAAACAAGTCACACCAAGCACGCAGGACTGTTTAGAGTTGTTGGAAAGTTTATCTAATGACTTTTGGCTGGAGGCAGGCAAGCACTTCCCATTGATTACCAGTATTTAAGCTAAACTACTTAGCAATGGTCTCTTCCTTGTTACTGCACACACAGTCGAAAGAATGGTATCTGTCTTCTTGTTTGGAATTCAGGAGGGAGGCAAATAACAAAAAGAAAAAAGTTGGCATCTACCTTTCAGTAATCAGTACACTATCCTCATCCCATTTTTATTCCACTACATTACACCAACCTGCACATACAGTAGTGAACCACAATGATAGTGGTCTTACTCTTTTTTTTTACAGTCTATACAGTCTATTGTAAGTGCAAGAAATCGTTACTGAAAATAAAGGTACTGCATGGTTCTGAGAAAATATCTAATTGTCATTATGTGGACTGATTTGGACTGCAATTACAATAAGATTTATGATATCAGAGGGAATGATCATTTTTACATAACTGTTCTAATTTTCATTGAAAATATATTGTGTGATTTTCAAGGGTACCAAAAAAATATGTTTTTCTTAAGCGTGTAGAATATGATGTGTAGGCAGGACAACTCTGCAGCACCACTACATTGGAATTAAAATGCTATTTTGACACACATATTTCTCCTTTGACATGATTTAAAAATTGTACAATGTCATATTGCAATTTCAATCAAATTTTAACTAATTGTGCAGCCCTACCTGCAATTTAGTGTTACTCTTTACATACAATTTGGATCCAGAAGTTTGCAAGACATCAAAATAAAACAAGAGGCATCCCCACTGAATCACTAGATACATATACATAAATACATTGTCAGTCTCATCTTTTGATCAAGTTTCAAAAATATTAGATCCCAAACTTCCCAAAATATAAACTATTTGGCTCAGACCCTCACTGTCCCGTATAATTAAATTTTAAGTTCAACACCCCTAGTTTGCAAAGCTGTCTGTAATTTACAAATTTCTACTCTGCCAGTCCAAACCAATGATAACACTGTCAAGGTTTTAGAGACTTCCTGCTCTATTTTCATCAAATTAATACTCTTGATGAGTAAATTGATTTTTAGTAGTGTCCCTTTAACCATAATGCAACATGACACAATGATATTTGATACTTTATGTATCGTATTTTCTTCAATGCCGAAGACATCCAAACATGTCCCAATATAAAAGGCCCATTTCAAGCTAACAGTCTTTACTGAAAGGAACCAATAAGAGGAGGCAAAGTGATCAGTCAGAATGAAATAGTTGTCATGTAGGGTTATGGAAGTGAAATCAAATGTGTCTTCATTTTGTTGTGAACCCTCTGAATCCATTCTGATCCACTGTTACAAGGACTCTATGAATAAATCTCAGTTTAAACACCCTCACTGTCTTTTTCTCGGTACATCTCCATATTTACAGAGTATAATACATTTGTTAGTAAGTCCGGGTGAATCTAGACGTAGGCGTGATTTGTTGGACTTCCCTGTGGCCTCTCTCTCCTTGCCTTTAATTGCTGTGGGGATCACAGGGCGGCAGGGACAGAATGGACTCCAGAGATTGTGGTTCCACTGCTGCTTCCCAAACTGGCTTTTCTCCCCATGCACCCGCTCGCCAAGCACTCCCAAATTCCCCCATTTGCCACCCTCTCACCCCGCACCTCGCCTGGGTAATGGAATCAAAAACAAGCGCTTCTCTCCAAAGATAGACGCTCATTTCCAAGAGAAGGCTGGCTTGAATCTGTCGCTCTTTACTGGGGAGTTACAAAGCGTGGGGGCTGTCAAGAATTGGTTGAAAAAGCCAGTACACCCATCGTCTAACACTCACCACTTCTGTTTACTTCTCTCCTTGTATCCTCACCTTCTCTTTTCCCTCCTGTCAAGAGGGCTCCTCTTCTATTATTCCATCTATTCTTATCTCTTTTTCATTGGCTCCTTTTCCTCTTCTTTCGTTGGATTGCTTTCCTTTTCGTTTCTGCCCACTGACGTCCTCTCCTTCGCTTCCCACTTCATTCTTATCTTTCCTTTCCTTTCCACTGGCCTCCTCTTTTCCTTAGCTTCCTTTCCCTATGACTGGCTTGTTTTCCATTTCTGTCCACTGACTTCCTTTCCTTTCCTTTCCTTTCCTTCCCTTCCTTCCTTTTTCATCAGAGGAAGCTCTTTCTCTATCCACAGAGTTCCTGTCTTTTGGCCTCTTCTCAATTCCTCCTCTTTCCACTGGATTCCTTTCCTTCCTTTTTCCACGGGCTTCTCTTTCCGTCCTTTCCACTTAGATCCTGTCTCTTTTTTTGGAATCATTTCCTTTCATCTGGCTTCATTTTCTTTCCATGGCATTTTTTCTTTCTTTTCCTCTATCTTTCTTTTTCACCAAGATCTTCTTTCTTTTCCATTTCTTTTTCTTGCCGTGAATTACTATCATTTCTTTTCTGCCAGTCTCTTTTTCGCCTTGCCGGCCTTCTTTCCTCTCCTTCTTTGCCATTTACTTGCTCTCCTTCCCTGTATGTTTGCTCCCTCTCCTTTCTTTTCCTTTCTGTTGGCTTCTTTTACTCCTCTCCTAATCTCCACCGAGCACTGGGAGCAGATAAGGCTTATTTAGTGTTTGAAGTTTCCCCTCCGTCCTACTGGCACTAGAACATCTCCTACCAGGCCAAGGTAGATGAGGACAGCAGATACATGGCAGGAAGCTTTTTGTGTATGGAGGATTTGTTCTCATCCTGATCCCAAACACAGAAACACACTCTCACCCATAGCCACAGAACACTTGGATCAGACATACACTACTTTTTGGCTGATAGGGCAGGTGAGGTGAAGTGTTGAAGCAGTCTGACTGCATATTAACATTTCACCCAACTAATCAATGTGATAGTGGTTGTGTTCGGAAAGATCTTATCCCATATGTGCTCGAAACACAAAGAATTGTTTATTTAGGAATATCGTGACATTTTGGTCCAACTATTTCCAGGAGTTCGATAAAAAGAACAAAATCACTTATCACTGTGCATTCAGTTCATAACAAGCTAGCTTAACATTAGTGCATCGCCTAGCTTGGCACCAATACTAGAGGACTGGTTAAACAGCAAGTACATCTTCCAACAGCTTCAAAGCTCATCCAAGAGTTGCATCTTGTTAGCTGGCAACCAATGTATCTCAGAATCATGTTTGGTCATCAGAAAACAAGCTGCCAGCTGCTTGCTAAATCACAACATTCGGAATTATGGCCCAACCAATACAGGATTTTTGGGGCCAATGCCAATACTGATATTAAGGAGCAAGAACATTTCTGATAACCGATATATCAGACGATATTAATTAGCTGAATGGTTATAAAATACTTGTGACAAAGATATGTAATGGAGGCAGGATGTCTTACATTTTAACAAAGTTTATTCAAAACATCAGTGCACTGAACAGTGAATGCTTCACCTACTACTTTGTAAATAAAAGACTGCCCTCTGCTGGACGAACTACATGATTACACCATTTTAAGTCACTAGTTCGAGCATTTTTCCAGCCTTAAAGCTGCACTGGGTAACATTTAGAAAAAAGATAATCAAGATAGCTGTAGCATGTGACTCCTCCCTTTCCTGTTTTTGCTCCAGCTCTTATTTCGTTTGTTGTTGCTCTCTTAAGTCCAGTTTACACCAAAGATTCACAACGAGACAAAACAGACGGTGTCGCTTGTAGTCACTGCTGTTGGCAGAAGTGAGCCAGAGCACAAGGCACAGAACTCATGGCAACAGCTACCCAGCTCACACCGATGTCACCTGTTGCTAATAAGCGCAGAGTAGCGCTCTTATCAGGACAGAGAGTGTGACAGACTGGGCAAAGATAACGAGAGCATTAGGATTTTACTCTCCTGAATACAGAGGCATGAGAAAACACAGATATCTTGCAATACTCTCAGACCACGTCGCTTACTATCTCTGGGTATGACGACATTTTTCCAGATAAAACACAAAAAAGTTATTGATGTTTACCCGGAAGTTACTAACTGCAATTTCAGTAAAATATAGTTTCAATATTGGCGTAAATCAGAGAACTTATATGCTGATATTGATATATATGTGATAGGCCAAAACTGCCAAACTGATAAATCGTATGGGCCCTAGTCTGAATTGTAGTATAGATATTATATAATATATATGAGGCACAAGCATGAATACGACAACTCTGGAGTTGTTAGAAGCACCTATAACAGTGTTAAGCTATGATCAAAAGGCGGACATCATGGATCAACCTATTCCAGTCACATTGTGATGAACTGTTTCCATCTTCTCCCATGACTCCCAGAAAAAAGTATACGACATGGAAATATGGTAGATATTTTAGAAACAGATACAGGCCAATTCTATCAAGAAAGGCTGCTTTCATCACCTGCATCTATGTTACCCCTCACTGACCCCACATAGGTTTAAGATGCACACAGCAGAGAAAAGCAGCAGCTGCTCTGGTTATTGTGATTAGAGCAGTGCTGTAGTGATTTGGCAAGATGCTCTGGTGATAAACAAGTGATTATGTACATGATCCACTCCAGCCATCCCTTCCATCATCTCTCTTCTTCCCAAAAAGCCAACATGTCGGATCTGTGTTTGAGTCTCTGATTGGATGCTGTGATTCAGTGGAGCCTCTGGAGGGAGAGAGAGAGACTACCTCAGGGAGGTCTACACGGATAAGCATTTAAAAACACTAATCTCCCCAATCACGAACACTCGCAGATAACCGTCTGCCTGGGCAGTGATCAGCGTGGAGATTATGAGTGTGATTTGGATCTGATCACTCCTGGTGATATCAGATAGGGGTTTGAAATGGATTTCGGGAGTTCTGCTCCAAAACTGAAATTATCCAGCTTGTGAAAAAACAAAACTTGTCACTGAGAAAAGTAAGAAAACAGTTTCCCATTCAAAATGACTAAGATTTCTTCAATACAGCTGAAGTAAGCTGATTAAAAAGAGAGAAATCTTAAGACCATTTAGTTTTCTAAAATAACACAACACCACCCTGAAAACTTGAAATAATCTCTAAATGTTTTCTTTCTACCTGTTGCTGCCACTCATACTGTCAAAAAGCTTTAGGTTCATAATTCACCAGTTAATACTATTAAAACTGAAGAGGGTAAATCTATATAGAAATAACTTTTTTGTGTTCTATTTGGAAAAAATGTCTTAATATCCACAGAAAGCTATTAGTAAGTGAGGTGGTCTGAGAGTATCTGAGAGTATCACCAGGGGGCTTTTGATCAAACAGACTGTAATGAAGTCATTAAGCAGGGTGGGATCATGGTAGTTGGTGTCTTCATCTCACTATTGCAGATGAAAATTGATCAGATGTGTCTTATTCTTTGTGTAGACAGACAGCGCTGCAAGAGCGTCACGTTCAGCGCAGAGGTAGAGAGCAGAGTGTTTGCTTACTTGTTTAGTGGGGCTGCCACAATGGCGAAATTTTTCCACACTAGTGGACTAGTAAACTTATGTTACCATCGGTAACCCCAGGTGTACACAGGCTTTATCTGTAGCACAGTGTTACGTTACTGCTAATACAAAGTGAACGTTTCCTACAGCTGCAGTTTCACATTAAAAGCATTTAACTGGCAGACGTGAGTTGACTTTTATTTTGAAGTAGACTAGTCATGGGAAGTCACTAGTCATGGCTCAATACTAGTTTTTCTGAT
>JAQFJA010000015.1:18052108-18066384 GCA_029874485.1 Naso brachycentron
AAAATATTGTGTAGTCTGACCCCGGCATAAGTTGTGTTTGAGCGACGTTGGTGTTTTTCATTTCCTGTGAGTTATGAAGAAAGAAAATACAGCATCTAGGTGACGACAGTTCAAGTACAAGCACAGGTCCAAAGAAAAAAATAGTCAACGTTCTTCAGAAGGAAAACGGCCATCTACCAACGTCATATAATCGACACCGTTTGGTTTCCTTGTGAACTCTGGGAGATGAAGCCCAAAAGCATGTTTGCAGATACGGCTTATTGCCAAAGGTGCCGTCAGAGAAAACATAACTCAAATGTTCGATATCACCACTTCAACTCTCATGACTTTTTTTGAGAAACTGTTCTGCAATTGGTGCTCGAAAGTTACATATTTCACCTTTGAAGCATCTCTGAAAGTATTTCACCTTTTCCAAAGTAACACAATGACATAAACCCTCTGAGAGCTGCAAACACACAATATAGACATTCAATATCCTGCATCCTTAGATTCTTGATCAGATGTGTAATTTTTCCCGTGCTGGAGTCGATCGACTCGGACTGTTAGAGTGATGCTGGTGATTACAGCTTTTGTGCACATTGATCATAAGCCACCCCGCCATGTGGTGCTGCTATTAATTACAGCAAAAGCTGCAGAGCTTTTATATCACACGAGACCACGGCCAATCTTTGAAATTACTGTGTGCTATTAGTGTCACGGTGAAAGTTTGTATGTCTATTAGAATTCAATGAGCTCTCAAGATCTCTTACCTGAGCTGACGTGCCCACTTGAGAAATTGTGAATCTAATAAAAAAAATGTTTCAGGAATTAGACTAAAAATGTTCATTTCGTCTTCTTGAATAGATTACTCTTATTTTCTTTTGTTCAGACAACCATCAACCGGGACGAGGGGGCGTACGCTCTCTCGCATACCTGAGATTCACTTCTCCAGAGACCACCCAAGGCGGCGGAGGCGCGGCCGGCTCGACGGGCTCTGATAGGTCCGTTGAGTCGGCCAGCTGTTAAATGACACGTTAGCAGCACATCACTAACGATGATGCCTCTGAGGAAGACTGGAGTCACAGTCGAAACTGTCAAGCAGGTAACATCTACATCTCTACTTATTTGTCTGAACAAAAGAAAATAAGAGTGAAAATGTTTCAGACTTTCAGTTCAGGCTGACTTTACAATTTCACAGAGACAATGGACAAACTGTACTGATTCAAAGTTACAGGCAATACTTACAGGCATCTTATTTCATATAAGTTAATATGAAAGCTAGGATTAAAAACTGGTGAATTACACTGATAAAACTGTTGTTTATTTCAACAAGAAATCAGAAGGAGCAGCCAACAGAAGAGACACATAACACAGAAACATATTTATATTACCGGAGGAACAATAACACCTCATTTAAGAACTCTCTAACTATTGCACTTAACTTTTGTTATTGGAGGTCACTGTTTTTTTAATGGATAATTGTTTTTTTTATAAATGTTTCTATATGTCTGTCCTTTTATACATCCGAGGACTATTTTCTTTTATTCTTTCTTTTTGATGACTTTCTTTGTAGGTTTTTCTGCAGAATGCTGGGGAGAACAAAATGTCCATGAAATGTATCAAATGAAAGGAGCAAATAATGAACTTGAGCTTGAAATATAAACATGAGTTAGAGATTTTTTAGATGTTTGTGAACCATTATTTTGTAACTTTTTCACATATTCAATCTGTGAGAGTGGAGTCCCTCTCTCCTACCTCATCCTCACCTGCCCACCTGTTGCAAGACTGTAAGTAATCCTGTCACCTTTACAGTTCAGCCATTTCCTCTTACGCTGACCCATCATAGCCGAGGTAGACAGTTTATCTTTGGTGTCATCGTGTAAAAATCCCATGATGACCTTTCAGTATAGTGAAATTTAAGTGGTCTGAAAGAACACTAGACTTCTGCACCTCTCCTTTGCTCTGAATTCAGGCCATGATGGGCACTTTTCAGCCAATCACAGCTCATTTCAGAAAGCCCACTCTTATTGGCTGCTCTACAAAGGTTGACACACGTTTACATCCACTCAGCGAAGCCTCATAAAATAAGAGGACAATCCAGGAGGAAAAGTTGCTCTTACAGGTTTAGCAACAACTGCAAACACGCACACTCCTGTGGATATCCACCATCATGCTCTTGCCAGCTTGATTTCCAGGTGTTGCCTACCTTAGCTTTAACAGCCAATTAACTGACTGATTGGCTTCACCATTTAGAGTTGGCACATCATATATCCACTAATTTGCAAACCCAATTAAAAAAAGGGATGTTACCACAACACCTTTGCCTTTGTCAACTCTGGATCCACTGGTCACATGACTCATTAATTGTTTACAAGTAAAAATAAAAGCCAAAATTCAGGAGCAGGCATCATCCACAAAGACAGAAGTTTTGAAGAAATTATAGTGGCGAGAGAATTAAGTTTCCAAGGAACATAGTCGACACTCAGAGTAACTTAATGCCTCCACATGTGATGCCTCTGTGTGGTATAGGTAAAGAAAGAAGAAAAAGAAACCTCTGACTTGATAAAGCTTATTTACATTCGAGACAAAACATATGCTTTCTGCTGTACAGCATTTACCAAGTCTCCCCTTATGAAGGAGGAAAGCTTCACAGCTAATGGTGAGATAAATTAATCCACAAAAGCAGACAGGTGAAAGAGGTAAGAGAGCCGATACTGGCAACAATGCGTCTGTCTGGAGGATGTCTGAGGCTTTTATGTGTTTCTGGTAATGGCTAAAAAGGGAGCGATAATGGGGTGTTTGACTCTAAGAAAGTAAAATTCTCCTCCAGACGTTTTACTCTTCTGTGAAAGATTATCAAGGGCGTCATGAATAATACTTTTAAAAGCTCAAGTTGGGTCTCAGCGGGTTGAATTAAAAAAATATATTGTCATGAGGTTGTCTTCAGCTTTCATTTGCATAATCAAATTAAATCATGACCTGTAACGATCCATAATGATAATAGATTCATTGTGAGTCCTTGAGGGCAGCCATCTTTCCTTTTATTCTACTCAGTCTCCGTGTCTACAACATGTCTCATCTGAAATTACAGAGGTTTTAAATGTGTATTCATGTCTACAAAACTAGAAAAACATGAACAAAATAATTCTTTACTCGCTCCAGGATGAATCAGCTTCATTTTTCTTTTCATCATAAGCTCTTAAACTGTTGAACAGGCCGATGCTGTGAGATTACAGCCTCTTCTTCCCTGCTTCTCTCTGTTTTCCTCCAGTTTTTTTTCCCTTCTTATGTTTCCCAAGTCTATTTTTTTTCTTGTTCCTGTCAGGGATGCACCAAATGTTTGGCTGGGTGAAATTATTCAGTCGAAAACAGCACAAAAAAGGCTTTCAGCGTTTAGTCAAGTAAGTTACAAGGCCAAATAGTTTTTATAGAACCCCCCCAGTGGGGGGGTTGCTGTTATGCTAGAATGCAAAAAAAGCAGCATGTCGAGTACTATCCTCAACAGTGCTTGCTACGCTGAGGCTAGTTAAGTACGAGACAGAGACAATAACAGCAGCAGCAGCAGACATAAGACATGTCTTAAAATCAGACATCACTTTAGAAAGTGAAAAAGAGGATTTACTTGACATTAGCTTGTGACTGTGAAGCACAACTTGGCTGCTAACAACTGCCACAGTACCAGTCAGAGTCTGAAATAAACAGGAAACTAAAACTTACCTCTCTTGTCCATTCGGAGAGCATCATGGGTAATAAAGTCCACCAAGACCTAACATTTAATTCAGTGCATCTGATCTCTAAATTATTCTCTGCACTTGTAATTCACACATCAAAAATGAAATGTATAGCCCTTTTTTATCTCTGTGTTTTACGTTAACTGCTCAATGTGTAATATTAACTTAATTGTTTCAAGCATTATTAACTTATAAATCCTTATGAAATAAACATTAAAGATTCCTCAAATAAAGTTACGACAATATCCATGGCTGACGTCTTCGAAAAGGCAAAAAAGTTTGCCAGTGCCAAAGCAAAGGTAACTGTGGTTTTGTGATAGATTTGTTTTTTGTTGAAAAGCATGACATAAGCAGATTCATTTGATTTATGTTACAGTAAAAAACTGTGTTTCATTATTACCAGTTTTCAAGCTCGGCCACAAATTTTCATTTCGGTGCATCCCTCGTGCTTGTGTTTGTATGAAAATCTGGGTATGGTGAACTACTAAATATGTTTATTTTCCCTTTTAACAATTATGAAGATTGGATTTGTGCCAGGGAACATCTTCTTCATCACCATTGGAGCAAGTTAATGAATCAAGCTTTTGCCAAATCCAGTCAGAAGAATGACAAAAATGTCTTTTCCTCTGAGAAATGCAGTTAGTACATGCTTTTGTTCTTGTTTCACTGTTGTTATTTAGTCTATTTCTGCATTTATTTAGAGCTTTGTTTACTCTACTAATGTTAGCGTTCGTTGCCTTGGGAGCCACCGTAGCTGTTTAGCCTGTAGCTATCTTATGTCAGGGTGGTTTAAACCAGGCAAGGGAACTACTTCTGCTCCCACAGATTCACCTGCACGGCTGACCTTTGTCCACTGATCAACAACCAGCAGTACATCTACCCGGCTCAGCTCCGCCGTCTCCGCCAGATCATCTGCATCCCTCAGTGGTTAACAGCACTACAGCCAAACTACTTCCAAGTCTGAGTTTGTTCCTCTTGTTTGTTTCAGAGCTTTGCTAATGCTTCATCGGCCTCGGGCTCATCTGCTCAGTTCTCCCGAACTCATCTGCCTTCCCCGGCACAGCACTCACCACCGATCCACTGACAGAAACTTGCTTTTTCCTGCCCGCGCTGCTCCACCATCCTCCAGCATTTCATCTGAAGACTGCTCTGCCCTTCCCTCTGCATCATAATCTATGTTTGAAATATATGTCTAAAAAACTTTCTGTGACATCTCTGGTTCTTCTTAGTGCTGTTTAGGTCAATTTAAGCAGAAATTCACATGCTCTTACCCCCAAAACATCGACGTAAGGTAATTTTATTCTTTCCATATCACATTTTTCCTGTTTTCTTTATTTTGTAACTTGAACTTGAACCTGATGAAAGCTGATCTTAGGGCAGAAAACTTTACTAACATTACAACTGACATTCAATGTGGTTTCCAAATTTACCTTTATGGCATTTATTCCTCTGCTTCAAAATCTTCACAATACACCATGATGTCTCAAAAGTTAAACACGTGGAAATTCATGACATTTTACTGCTAAAATGAAGCCAAATGCAGTCATAGTAATAGTCATAATGCTGGGATTATACTGTAGATTGGACACAAAAGCACCCATTGACAGGGCTTGTGTGGCAGCAGGAGATACGAGTCCCGTTAATGAGGCAGGGTGAGAAATAGGATGAGGCCGAAAGACACATTCTGTGTAAAGTGTCAATGAGCTGGATGGAGAGAGCAGATGCATGTTGGATGGTGAGCTGTCAATAGACACCTTGACGAGTGGTTGTCCAGTCTCTGTGCAGCCATAACAAGCCGCGGAGCATCACCTCTTCCCCCTCCACCCAGCTCCCCTTTGGCCTCGGCTGGGCCGGCTGTCTGGGGCCCCGGTGCCAGAAATCCCGGTAATAACAGCAGCATTGATCGCTGTGCCTGGGATGGCCAATTACTGCTTCCATAGCATCTAATGAGGAGCAATCGCTCCGGTGGCAATTACTGCGGCTATATAAGCACCCCGGAACTGAGATGGAGAGCCGTGAACACAAGGAAGTGCAAGTGAGACAAATAAAGAGTACTGCTTTTCCAACTGCACACATACATAAACACACATGTAGGTGCATATCTTCCCACACAATTCAAATGCAGAAGCAGTGCAAATAATGCAAAAACTTTAAGTCATTATTAGTTTAACAGTATGTTTTAGGTCTGTGAGCAGCTTTGGAATATTTTAAGTGAAGTGATATTTAAATGTGTTCAATCTGCTTTAATTGCATGCAGACTGAATAAACAGGGCAATGCAATGTTGAGGTTAGTTATCGAAATGAGAAGAAGTTTTTATGTTCTCTATATCACAAATATTACACATTTTATTTTTTAAAGGTTGATTATAACGACGATTTTAAAGCCAAAAAGTCTAAAAGAGGAGGAGCAGTACAACCAGAGCACAACATGACTTTACACACCACAGGACGATGATATGAACACAGATACGACGCTGTCAAGTTTTCCAGCGTTTCTTGAACTTCCGCAACTGTTACAGTGCAGACATGAGGAGTATCGGCTGTAGTTAATGATAGAAACCGCCCCGCTTCCTCCTTACGATACGAGCTGAACTAATGTTAACTTGGGCTGTGTGTTTATTCACTAACCTGTGCGACACATTAACAGACCTCTGTTTATTTTATGAACACAGATGCTTTCTAACATGTTTAGGACTTCCACAACTGATATAGTTTAGCAAACACAGTTATAGCAGCTGTAGTTAAGGACATAAAGTGGTGAGTCCCCCCCTCCTCCGTAATGGAGCTGACACACGCCAACTGTAGGCTTGTGTCTATTATTTGAAAAAAATCGAGAAAGCATTTCTATTGGACAAAAATTAGAAACGCTCCAGAGTGCGGGATGAGTCATCACAAAAGTAAAGACGTTTTCCAATCAGGAAAAAGGATCAGTTTTCAATGTAAAAATACTTAGAAATGATTTTTTTCAACAAGTATGTGGCATATAGAATGAGATAAATGAACAATTAACACAAAGACACAGGATTAAAACTGGGAAAATGTATTTTTCATTTCATGGGGACTTTCAAAAATGACAACTGGCTGTGTAGTGACAGCTTAGACACAGTGAGACTGTAATCCAGGGAATAATTATTTACAGGACATTTCACTGAAAATTTCATAATGTTAGCCCCTAATGAATAAAATAGGGGCAGGCCAGACATTCTTTATGTGTAAAGGTCTGCGGAGAGGAACGAGCGTGTCTTCATGTGAGAGTAGTTTCATAGCCTCCTTCTTTAGGCCTACATGTTTTTAACTTGCTGTCCTCTCACTTGTCAAAATAGAGGTAAATAATAAAGAGTTGTTGTTTAATAATTAAACAGAAGACTGTCACAACAAATCCAAAAAACAAACCAAACCATTCAAAACTTTAAAAAAACAAAAACAAAATACTGACATTGAGTTTTGAAAGTGGCTGAAGTGGTTTTAAATTAGATTTTTACACTTCAGTTTATTTTACTTTATACATCCAGAGGTCTCACTGCAAATAAAAAGCAGAAAACGGGCGGTGCTAAAGCGACATGACAGACGGCACCAGCTGTGACTTAAATGAAACGCACCCACAGAAAGAGGCTCAAAATTTTCTGTTCCTTTAAAAGAAACTGTCTAAACTCAGTTTTTAAAGTTTTTAGTCGGAGGTCTGGCCTTGTTTTGTTGTTTTTGTTTGGGCTAACTCTTCTGAAAACACTTTTGGATAGCATTGTTGTTGCTTCTGTAGCCTCCTGTTTATAAGCTAACATTAGCTAGCTTGTCAGCTGGCAGGTGTGTTAATTAACACACCTGCGTCACTAACAGCTAATTAAGGACCAGTGGGAACAGCTAACCAAAGGAGTAAGTGGCTGATTTTAGCCTACAACTCCTGAATTTTTCCAAAGAATTTTTTCCAAATTCTCCACTTCACAAAGGTAAGAGCTGCTTTTGTTTACCTGTGTGTGGAAATTTTGGTCATGTTTAATTGGTGCGTTTGTAAATATTAGCAGCTATTAACAGGCTGCCTGTTCTGCTGGCTGATGGCTGATGTTCATTTCCTGTTTTGCTGCTGTACGTTTGTTGTTTCTGTACTTGGTTTTTGTATTAAGCACGTGTCTTTTCCATTCCTGTGCAAATGTTTTGGTTGTCTGACACTTTTATTATAAGCTGCTAGTTAATATTCGTAGTTGAGAGTTTTGAGTGGGTCGGTAGGTTCCACAGGATTAAATCAGTCCTTTTACTGTTTGTTCAGTGCAGAGTCTGGTGTATGTGTGCATACAGTCAGTTCATCCTTAGCTAAATGCAAATATAATCTTGGCTGCTAATGTCTTGTTCTGCAGTTTATGCTGCTGCTGCACTCAGCTGATTGCACTGGCAACATTAAGCTCTTCTTGATGCACTGATGGTCATTTGCTGCTTATTAATGCTGCATTAACATTTCATCACAAGAGGCTCTGCTCAAAGTCATGAGTTTAGATTTTAATATGCAATAGTAAATATTGGGTGATATGAAGTGCTGCAGCTGGTGCTCACTTGATTCTATATTCCCCTTGTGGTCTGTCTGAGGAATGACCACATATTTGCAGGACACACACACACGCACACAATAGATATCTCTGTGCTTCAGGGAGATGTTTTTAAGTGTCGTTCCTTCATTTCTGCTGTGTTGCTCGTGATCAGGGTCAGGTTTTTTGCCTTTGCCCCAGTCCGTGTGCTGCCTCCATCAGTGTAAATGATAGGGTTGTATAGATGTAGATGGTTTAAGAGTACTGGATAGAGTCCAAAAAAAAAAAAAAGCAAAAGATTTTGACTTGTACGTAAAAGAAGTAAATGTTCTACCTGACTGACTCACCTCAGAGCAAAAACAAGGTCTGGACTTTATATTCCCTTTACATACATTATTAAACACTGTCTGTTTCAAACACTATTAGCTCCACTGCACACATATTTCCTCGCATCATTAACATTGGCATTGATTTATGCAATACATCCACTAGATGGCAGCTCAGAGTATAAAGTTTCTGTTTGTGTGTCTGCATATGCTCAGAGGAAAAGGGAAAATAAGTTCCTGTCACCATAACAACAGCAACAAACATGGCGACTGTGGAGGAGATTGCAATCATTTAGCCAAATGTACCTCTTTGAGTACAGTACAAGTAAGTATTGTACTCAAGAAGTATCGAGTAAATACATCGTGACATACGGACGGAGGATTTTATTCTCTTGTGTTCTTGTATCTCACTCCTTCTCTTCTTCTTTCACTGTGTCTTGCTTTGGACTCACATATTGGCTACACTTCCCTATTTTTTTTCGTGGTGTTGAATGTCGAGCATAACTGAGCCTTAAGTCAACGCTAGTACCAAGCAGATACAGAATTATTGATTATTATGGATTTTAGGAAGTGCAGTGTCAAACCTAAAGCCAGCATCATACACAGTGAAGAGGTGCAAATAGTGCAGAAATACAAATACTTAGGGACAGTGTTTGCCTCGCAGCTTAAATTTGATGAGAACACTGACTGCATTGTTAAATCTGAGGAAGCTAAACTCTTTAGATGTCTGCAAGAACATTTTATGTCATTTTTATCAAACTTTCATTG
The DNA here is from genome assembly GCA_029874485.1 of Naso brachycentron. Taxonomy (NCBI): domain Eukaryota; kingdom Metazoa; phylum Chordata; class Actinopteri; order Acanthuriformes; family Acanthuridae; genus Naso; species Naso brachycentron. The sequence continues at coordinate 18,061,427 of JAQFJA010000015.1, forward strand.
AAAGTCTCTTAACTTTTTCATTTATATGCTGGTTCAGTGAAGCTGTCTGTGAAAGACAAAAATTGTCTAAATAACATTGTTAGGGTTGGCTCCAAGATCACAGGAGTCTGAGTAAATGATCTGTGCTTTCTTTGGAAGAAGCGAATGCTTCAGAAGGCAGAAGGAATAATTCGTCAACCTGATCATTTTTTCACTTGTGCCATGTGGGCAGAGCTACTATGGAAAACAAACTGCTATGCAAATTTATTTGTTCCTTCTGCCAGTAGGCCACTAAATGCTGACAGTAACCAACTTCAGGTCATGGTTTCTGATGTTCTGACCCGTTGATCCGTGCACTTGTCACTGGTATGTTGATGTGAATGTGGATATCTTATTGCTGGTATTAGTGTACTAGTGTACTGTAAGTAAAGTTTATGTAATTGAAAATTAACCAACATTTTTTGAGATGGTTAGTGTTAGATTATCTCTCTAATTGTTGCCATCACTTAGCAAAGGGACATGTCATAAAAATGTTTTGTTTTTTGTTTGTTTTTGCTGACATCATGCGGTCAGATCTCAGCTTATGTTTAAATCTTGAGGCTGAGGGCAGCTGTACATTAATGGTGCTGTAGTGCAACACATTCTGTGTCCTCTTGTGATTTTGCCCGTCCCTGTACAAACGTGCATTGCAGCAGAAAGGTGGGGCGCTGGCATTAATAGACTGTGATAGTAGAGCAAAAATCCCTGTCATCCTTTTACATTCATTCATTTTCTCCTTTTTTTTTTCTATCACCATCTCTTTCTGGTTGTGGGATCCGCCTGCACATCTAACCATGACTCTGTCTTGTGATCTGTCTGCCTATTTGAATGTCTGACTTTCAGAAACTATTCCTTTTACTCTCCCATACCCAGTTTTATATCTCTTTTACTGTTGTGTATCTTCTATCATCTTTGCTGTCTTCACTCGCTGCATCTTTGCCACCGTGTAACTTTAATATCTCGGTTTAGAACAAGGACAGAGGCAGCAGCTCAGTGACAGTCAGACATGGGGGAGCAACACAAACACCCTTCAAAGCTCTTTTTTATGTAAGCGAGGGATAAGAGACACCCAGCACATAGAAACAGCCATGAAAGTGTGTGATTGAAGCTTTGGCGTGAACATGCCAAAGGAGGCTGCGGGCCTGTAGCTTTCATTAGACTAAAACCCACAAACACGCACACAAACACGCACATCAACGTTGTTAGCTAAGAGGGAGAGAGGTGTGGAGGGAAGGGTGGAGAGGTTACGAGATAATCAACACTCTCTCTCCACCGTAAACCCACACAATAAAGACTTGACATCAATATGCCAGTGCAGTCATCACCACAATAGCGCCTGGCACCGAAGGGGGAAAGGGCCTCCACAGTACACCGCGCTGATTAAACCGTGATGAGTGTGTGTGTGTGTGGTCTCTGAAATGTAACAGAAAGTTTGCCTGCTTTTAATTAGTAGAAAGGAGTTTGGCTGTGTTGTGTTTGCTTTAGACTGGATTGCAAGCGATATAATGCATGATCAGGTATCTCAACAAGTGAGAGTAATGCGCTTCTCTGTCAGTCACGTTATTTTCTATGATGGAACAAATCAGGACACGTCTTGCATTTTAAATCATGGTCAACTATTGAACAATGAAAACAACTAATATGTCATCTGTTTTGAGCATCAGTGTGGTGCACTGTTGTCAAAAGTTTTGATATACATGTCCATACCTGATCAGAATATTTAAAATGGCTTCGATTCTCATTTTTTGCAATATTGATACTCCACTAGCTAGCTCACTCTCCTCTCTAACAGCAGGCTGTCACATGCAGCCGTAGTGCCGACATAGTCCTGCTTGTTCTGGAATAAATGAAGTTAGATGTTGTTCTTAACACACAGTACACACGCCTTGTTACATTAATCTTTTAATAAGTATCTGTAACCCCCTGTGTATTAGACATGGTTCAAATATTGATATTTTTCAAGGTATTTTATCGTAGTAAGAAGTTCTAATATTGTAACACCATTGTAGTGATTGCACAGCAAGCATCCCACATTAATGACATGTTTAATTTCTGAAAGGATACACTGAACCCAGCATCCACGTAGGACTGGACTATACTGGCTGAAAATTATATTTTATAATTTTTAGGCTATATCTCGATACACAACAAATATCTCTATTTTAAATCTCCTCAAAAGCTCTTCATTAATGCTAGAACTGGGAGACAGGATCAACATTAGACATTTTTTGAGCAAGTTTCCTCTCTGGTGTGACAGTACTGTAGAGATGCCTAGTGGTGCATTCAAAACAAATATTAACACAATCACATTTTTGATCAATAATCATCAGTAATGTAAATATAATGACTAAGTGGCTAAAGGCAAGTGTTAGAACAAGGAGATTTGTCTGATAAGTTGAGAAAATTACATCACTTAACGGTAATGCAGCCTACAAAATCAGGAAAAAAAACACCTTTTATTCCATAACACGATAATGATGTCCACTATCTAACCCTGACATACAGTCTCATATCTTTATCAATACGATATCTTTATAATACCAGCCCTACAACTATGGGATGCTGTTTAACTGCGAACACAAATCTGTGAAACGAACTGAAGAAACAAACATTTTTCCAGCGGTGTGGTGGATAGCTGTCCGATTCACCCAAAGAATTTTGGAGATGTTCATTTCAGACCCTGTTGGACGTCCCCAGACAAAGGCATGTATAAAAGACTGATTTCACGATTTTACGAGTCAGTGTTGGGTCATTCATGTGAAGATCGATTTGAATCAAAAGAACATTTTTTAAACTCATCCCTCTTGGTTAATCCGTTAGACCACGGTCAAAAATAATTATCTCTCATTTAGATGATTGTCTAGTTTAAATCTTGCCATTGTGCTGCCCCGCTGCTCTGTGAACAGTGACTCAAACCACAAGCTGAAACTCAAATAAAACATTAAACATGAGTTACAATATGTGAAAGGACAAAAAGAAAAGAAACATGTTACTGGACACCCTCTGTTTGACCCTCTTATGACCACCTTTGGGTTGGGAAGTCTTTAAACATCACTGTTCTATATACTTGCAGCCTGATACAGGTTAAAATATGACAGTGTATTAAACCTCATAGTTTTTGGGAGCAACCAAACTGAGTCTGGAAAGCTGGCACTGCTGATCAGATCTGTAATCTTGTTTACTCAGCAGATTATGAGGAAATGGTGTGAATCAATTCCTTTTATTCAGTGAAAAATCTTGTTTGACTGCTGCTGTTGTGAAAACATTGACTGTGTGAGATATTTGGCCTCTATGGTTAACAGAGGAGCACATTTTAATGGAAAGACAAGTTGAAAGTGATACATTAGCACAAATAAATTTCAAGTGATACCCAGCCCAAGGTGCAGCGAAACAGGTGGCGTGAAACTGATGTAAGCTGTCTGATGATACTGCGTTTTACAAGGCAAAAATTAATTTAGACAACTGAACAAACATCACTTTAATAGGAAGCAGGGGCACTCCAGAAAGATGAATCTGCAGCACAGAGCTTCAGAGCTTCATTAACCTCCGTATATTCAAGCTTTTTAAGCTTTCTATTCAAGTTATTGAATTCCTTGTTATTTTGTCAAATGTTTATCAGAAAGAGGCGCAGTGGAGTTTCCCTCAAATTCATAGTAGCATTAGAGGAAATTCATTTATTTTATCCTATGTAAACAGATAGTCTCATTGACTGAGGCCCATTTACAAAAACACACTGAATTAAATCATTGACAGGTACAAAGGTGCACATCAGATGAAAACGGTGATGGAAATTTACTTGATATTTTTGGTGCTTATCCCATTTGTATGCAGCATATTACTGTATTTAAACTCATTTTTGCCAAGGTCAGTGTGAACAAAAGGTACAGCTGATGTTAAAATGTCATGCGGCCTCACACTTTAAGTGTTTTTATTTAAATGCAACCAGAAAGCTGAGGTTACTAGGTAGCTACTAAAGCTGAGCCTTATTAAAAAAAGCAACATACTATGCTGCTCCCCTCTGTTTGTGAAGAAGGTCAGTCCTCACTTTTATTTAAGATGCCGTGTGAGTAAGAAATGTATCACCTGTGAGGCTGATGTAAAATATTACATCATCAAATACAGACAGAATCGTGGATTGTAAAGTTGAAGGGCCCTTTGATTTCCGTGATCACTGAATCACAGAATTGGCCAATAAAAGCAAAATCTGTGGTTAAATACAGAATATCACAGAATCAACTTTAATTTCTCTGAAATTCTGTTTTCGGGAGAAAGAGGAACATTCATCTGGGGAGAACATTCCTTGGGGGTCGCTTATGCGTGCGACCACCTGTACGTCACTTCATAAACACCCCCCCTCAAACAATGCAAGCGTCACTGGTATGCTAACATTCACTTAACAGCCTGCATTCTTCTCACAACCTGCCAAGTGAATCATGTGCTTGCAAATTCTGAGTTATTCCACATGGGCTTGTGAAGCGAGTCCCAAGTCGAGGTGTGAAAATTTCACGATTATAAGATGCATCGCGATGCGGACGTGGAAGATTCTGCATCGATGCAGAGACACAGCATAATCGAGAGTTAGCTGCCTACATGAAATAAAAGTCTCACAAAATACTTTCCAATATTCCTTTAGATGACGGAGCAAACATTATGTGTCAGTGTATAAAACTAACGTTTATCCACTAACATGCCCGATCAGTATTGACAACAGCTACGTACCGAAAGAGGTCGTACCGTAAGCGTAGCTGTTAGCTAGATTAGCTCGTGCTGTTAGTTAAACTGTTAAAACTTTGACTTTTAAGCACAACTGGGATAACGACTTAGCTCGTTTTGAGCAACTGCTACCAACTAACTGACAACACACGCATGCACACACACACACACACACACACGCTTTCCCATTTATTCCAACGCTCTTCTTTTAGCAGTCAACATTACTT
>JAQFJA010000015.1:18103186-18116295 GCA_029874485.1 Naso brachycentron
AAAGAGTTTGTTGTTTGTGGCAGTTTGGTCCAGTATAAGTTGATATTACTTCCAACCACGTAGTGAATAGTTTGTAAGCAAATCTCATGAAGCCTGAACTAGCCGCTTTCTCATTTGCTCTACTAACAAACTCTTTGGAAGAAATCTTCAACCAGGCTCCTTCCTTTTGGACTAATTCGGTGATCGACTAGTACGGACTTTCATACTTTAATGTGTCAAATACATTCTGTTAATTCTCAAATAATGGCTGGGGACTTTCTTTACAACTGCAGAGAATACCAGGCCTTTTACTTGGAGCAGGCCTCGAGTTCCCTTTGTTTGATCAGAGGATATATATTTGTGTTTGAGTGTCCTTGAGTGTTTTCTGATCTGTTCTGCTGGATGTTAATTTGTTGGTCCTTCATTATGATGTGAATACACACAACATTTAACACTTACTCATCTCTGATTTTTTTTTCACTAGAGAGAATCCCCTTTTTCGCAATTCTGTTATTAAGAAACATCTTCAGGATTTTTTGGGAAAAAATTCAGCGACTATAAGAGTTACTATACGGTATGTTGTGTAGCTACTGCCATCACGAAAATACACACAAACACACACACACGCACACCGTCAACAAAAACAGCATAACAAATACTTACTCTAAATACTCTTACTCTAAATAAGTAATCCAAAACAGGGTGGTAATAGTACCATGAATACATTGTTGAATGTTTTAAATAAATATCAATCGTTCAGGTACTTGCAGTCTAAGTAGCAGGTCAGACTTTATTAAATAAATGATTGGGATATGGGGGAGTTAAGAGAATTCAATGCAGACATTAGGGTGGGAAACAAATCTATTCTGGTATTGCAATTTTTACTAAAAGTTTTCCTGGTAGAGCAGACAGCCGAAAGCAGCAAATGGTGGACAATGGTGGATAAGACCTGCCCCCGTACATTTTAAATCCAAATCATGGACTCACTTTGGGTTTTTGTAGAATTCCAGTGTATCAGAATCGCAATACAAGTTGAATCGGCACCCAAGTACCGTGATACAATCGGATGGGGACAAAAGAATATCATTTCAGCCCTAGCAGACATGCTTTATCGTTTGTTTTCCACCCTCTGTTACAGTTCCACTCATTAATTGCAGATGCACCAAGTTTGTTAATCCACTCAGTGATGGGCGGGGGATTGTGTTATTATTCCACGTAATATCGAGTCATCCCTTTTATTAAAATAAATCATTAAGTCAATGAGCCCTTCATGTATGTCCAGCACTCTTGAACTCAGCTGTGACTGCTGCACCGACTGCTGCCTTCCACCTTCTCCGGCTTTCATTAGAGCTTACATTAGAACACCTGTCATCACGCTGTGAGATGCTTGATGCTTCTGCCCTTTGATATCTGCTAAGGAGGAAATTCAAAGGATTCCCTCTGACCCTCGTTCACACGACATCATGACATTGTCGGGGCTTGCCGCAGCTTAAAATCTGGTGTCATATTCAGGCCTCCTGACGTCTGAAACAACTTAATGTGCTCCTTCTTTCAGTTTCTGATCAGAAATCAGAGGCCAGCTCCATTCAAGCTGCTGCTTGTCCTTGGTCATACTTTTTTAATGATCAAGGGAGGAAAGAAACAAAGGATTTGAATAGAATGAGGAGTTCCATCAGCTACATTTAATCTGCCATCATTACTGAAGTCCCCTGGGAACAGATGGAGTCCAGTCTGTGTGTTTGTGAGCGTGTGTGTGCAGCTGTTTGTGTGCAGTTTCATCACAAGTCACTGTACTCTCAAAAGGCTCATTAATTATAGTTTGAGTCATTATGGAGATAAGTGCTAGCCTGACTATTGGTGCTGACGATAAGAAGAAGAATTACCTGTTTTGGTGCTTCTGCTTTCTAATCAGCTGCCCATTAGCCGTATCAAGACACTTTTGTTATCGTACCTGTGTTCATCCGTGTCTCTTTTTCTTTTCTCTCTCCGTTCAGCAGCTCTCCATCTTTCTGTACATCCTCTTGTGTGTGTGTGTGTGTGTGTGTGTGTGTGTGAGACTGAGGGCTGTGAATGTGAATTTCCCTCTGTAATCCAATGCCCATCATAATGAGTCAATAAACATGCAATCTGGTGCACTTTGTTCTCCATTTTATTCTTGTGTGAGGACACACCTTCCACATAAGTATACGAGAATACACACACAACTAATGCACAGATGCCAAAACCAATCTGTGCAGCAAGATTTTCAGTTACAGCTGTGCGATTGGAAAGATACATCGGGGCCAGCAAAAATTCCCCCGCCAATTTTGGTGCTGATTCTGGATTATGTTAATATTTAATCTTTATTTAAAATGTAGCCTAGTGCGAGAGACTCAGCTGAGTTAGTACAAGGGCAGAAGGTATATTTGGATTTGTTTTCAAACGGAGAAAAAACACAGTTGATATTTTCCACAGCGTTTGTTTGAATGTTGCTGGTTTTGTGCCCCTTCCTGGTCCAAAATGTACTCTTATCTCATACTTTTCTGTAATTGTGTTTCTGATGATTTAAAGGAAATATTCCTACGACCTGACTGATATTATCGGCTGATATTGTCCTGTTACAAATGGGGTTGGGCCAGAGTAAAAATTTCTCAATGGGTTTATATTAAGCGAATCAAGGTTGAGATTCTTCTGGCATCACTGATGTCCTGATGTCCGGACACTGAGACATGGCGACCATAGCAACTGTTGCAGTGTGTGAATACTATGGAGCTGTACAAGAAACTTTTTTCAACGTTAACTTACACCACAGAATTATTTTCTGAACACAGGCACCACGTTGTTAAGCTTTCCGACGTTTGTGAAACTACAGAAAACCTCCCTTCCTCCTGATGCTAATGGCTAAGCTTAAGGCTGTGTGTCTTAACGTTACATGGAGCTGTGCAGCCTGAGCCCTAAACTGAATTGCGCACATGGTCTGGCTGTCATTCATTTTCATTTATACCCTAATCAACCATCATAATATGTTAATCACGTTGTCTTGTTGCTTGTTGTTAATGCAATACAAGTTAGATGTATTCTCGTTGTCAGGCCTTTGGGTGTCGGTACACGTTGCTGCTGGTAAATGCTTTTCATTGGCTGGAATCTCACATAATGACAAATGCCGGTTTAGCTGATTTGCATGAAATTAAGTTTGTTTAAGCCCCGTAGACCAGACCGGACTGTTTAAATCGGACACCAACACAAGTCTGGTCACAGATATAGGCTATTGGTGTCAGCGAGTACGTTCTACGAGATGTGCCGGTAAAAAAAAAAACTAACTCTTAAAGACAAAAAAAAGTTCTGACCACTGATCCAAAATGGTGTAATTACATAGTTTGTCCGACCGAGGGTGGTTTGTTATTTAATAACCAATAATTGAAGAGTTCACTTTTCAGTGCACTGATATTTGGAATAAAGCTTGTTTGAATGTAAGATATCTTGCCTTAATCGCCTATTTTTTTCTCAAAAGTATTTGATAACTGTGCTCATGTACATCGAATATTGGAATTTTCTTGCTCACTTATATCGGCATCGCCATTGGCCCTTAAAATCCAGTATCAGAAAGGTCCCAGGTATTTCTCCCAGTTTTGAGTAATTAAATCACAAAATATAATGCCTTCATCAGGATCTACTTTGCCTTTAAATGACTTTTGGAAAGTTTTGGAGAGAAATGCACCTCTAAACTGTTCTATAAGTAAATATAGGTCAGGCAGCTTGTGTTGTGTGTGTCGCTGTGGGTTCAGTGTGATTCGATTCCCGTTCTGTGCTGATGTAAATGCTGATTGACTTGTTTCTGATGTGCCCAGCATATGGCTAATAAAGGTTTTAGTGCAGCAGAGCCACAGAAGCCCCGAGCTGCCAGGATCAAAGTGACAGCCTCAAACAGGCCTTTGTGTTCTTCAGCCATTAGGGCATAGCAACACCAGCACCTGGTGCGAGCCATATGAATATCATTAGCTCAGTTTATTTGTTTTGTGCATGTGTGGGTGGATAAATACGTATAAGCAGATAAAATTAGGTGATACAGATGCTTTATGGATATAGTCTTTCACATTCTGGGTCTTATTTTCTTGTTTTGGCCGGATATACCAGGAATAAAAGTAATAATTACAGAGGTTGCAAACAAACCGCCTGTTTCCTACTGCAAAACATTTTTTGTGCTACCGCTGTAGAAAGAGGATGTGAATGTCGATGTCCTCTTTAAAAGAGTAAAAATAATGAGTGAAACTGAGAGGCACAGAGCAACTTTTGCCTCTTTGCTTCTATTTTCTGTTGTGTCCGTGTTGCTGCCTGTTAGCAGGAGGGCGGGGCTATATGCCTCACGCACAGACAGCGGACAGCAATTTTAACTACAGAGCAGAGCCCACGACGAAGGGAATAAAACTGACTTTGTCAAATCTTTTTCCGGAGTCAACAACAGTAATGCTCATTATCCATGCAACAAAGGGAAGACAGTATGGCACCGGTTCAACGAGCAGAACTCATACTTGCAGAAATGAGATGTCTCGGGCCACCATGCCAACAGAAACTTACTGCTGCCTTTTGTTCCACTCGCGGTTTGTTTTGCACAGCTATATGTAGCTCAGTATGATAAACCTGCATCATGAAAGTACGTCATTGCGAGGGCTGCAACTAATGATTATTTTCATTATTGATTAATCTGCTGATTATTTTTTTGATTAATCTTTTATTTGATGAAATGTCAAAAAAAGTTTTTAAAAAATGCTCATCTCAATTTCCCAGAGCTTGATGTGATGTCTTCAGAAAGTAGCAGCACATCATCACGTTTAAGAGCCTAAACCAGCAATTCTTTTAACTTTTTAATTTGGAAAAAGACTAAAAGGAATAACTGATTATTCAAGTAGTTGGCACTAAATTTTCTAATTGATTATTCTATTAATTGTTGCAGCTCTAGTTGTTGCATTATCATCCTAAGAAGAGAAAAAAAATTAGCAAAAAAGACAACATGGTGTCATTTATATGAACGGTTTGTATACCTCATATGCAGTGACTGTGCATAAGAAGCTGCACATAAGACTTAAGTAATTGTGATCAGTTATCAGGTAATCATTTTAATTCTACTTGTAGATTTAAAAATTGTGGTAAAAACATCTTTATTAGATTGTTGTTAGCAAACTCAACCGAATTCTTGTACAACAAATAATTAGACACTTAGGTCATCAGTCCCAATATGTGTGCAATGCTGAAGGATATTTGTAGTTCACAAAATCCTTGGACGAAATATTCCTAGAGGAAACGCTGCCATCAGTCAAACTGAAGCATCCATACATCTTGTGCATATGAAATACCTTTCTTGTCATTGTGTGTGTGTGTGTTTGCGTGGAAGACAGTCGGGAGTCCACAGCTGTAAACCCGGACCTTTGCACCGCTGTCGCCCGGCGCCACAGATATAATCGATTAGCGTCGGCAGGCCATTGTCTGAAAAGTCACTGCAGTCCGCTGATAGACAGACAGACACAGCGCGGCGAACTTCACAAAAACACACTCAAATGTCAGGGGTTCAACCTTTGTGTGAGTGCGAGTGTGTATATAAATGTTTGTGTCTGAGGCAGAAATCAAGCGGCCAATCGCAGTGTGAAGCAGGGCAGCGGCCTTAACGGTGCGAGAAAACAAGTTATGACTGGCAGAGAGTGATTGAAATGGGTCTGAATAGGAAGTGCTGTTGTTTGATAGCATATGTCTCCAGTGTGTAGTACCTGTCACTAATCCATCACACCTATTGATCCTTGGAGGGTAAGAGAGCAGTTAGACACAGAAGGAAGAGAGACAATGAGTTACAGCAAGAGGGAGAGAGAGTGAGGAGGGGAGGAGTTCACTCACTTTCTCACTTTATCGCTCTCTCTCTCCCATGCAACACACACACACACACACACACACACACACACACAGGTCTGTCTGTCCGTCCTGTTCGGAGGTGTCTTTGTATGCCATTCATCTGTCTACACCAATCGATCCTCAGTTGAAATATACGACTGTTTATTCACATTCAAGCCACAACAGCAGTCTGCTGAAAGACATATCGATTTTGCATGGCTGTGCGTATCTGTGTGTGTGTGTGTGTGTGTTCATGTATGTGGGTGGGAGGTAGGAGGAGTAGGAAACTGTGTACTTCGGTACGAGCAGAGATTTATCTCTGATGTGAGCGGTAGGAGCAGAATAAGGAGAATAGTTTATGACTAAATAATTACCAACAATTTTGTGGATGTTTCTTTTTTCACTCAAGTATTTGCACTTTTTGTTCTTCAAATGTTGTTGTCATTGTTCAGCTGATCATTGCATGAGAAATGCTTGGGACCGGCTCTTTAAATGCGGATCCATTTCCCATTCTATCCCCTTTCCTGTAAATCCTCGTAGTGCCCTAAAGGTTCGCGAGCTGTCAAATACACCATATTGAGCTTCATTAAACCAGTGGAAGTTGTATATCTACCTATATCTACTTACAGCGTGAGCAGAGGAGTAAACAGTAGTGTGACAAAAACTAATAACACCCAAGTTTCAGTTAATGAGCATGAAGACTGTTGTGTTGCATTTCAAAAGTTTTGTCCCTATTGCAGCAAAATTTGTCAGGTTTAGAATGTCAGTCTGGTAGTTCTGCCGGATGAGGATTTAATTTCGACTTTATATATATTCATCACAATATTATTTATATAGGGTAGACAGGCTCTCCAAAGCACTGGACGAATTTTTCTGTACTAACAGTACAGAAAACTCACTCTCAGTCCCTCTCTAGAGATATTAAAACGCTGTGGTGCCCAAGTCAAAAATGTAAGAGATGTTCCGATACCATTTCTTCCTTTCCAATACCAAGTACCGATACCACTGCATATAAAATACTTCCTCACACATCTCCTTTGACTTTCCAGTGTGAAATATTGCTGAATGCAAATATTTTGCTAGCTCTGTCGGCGTTCTCTGTTCTTCTTCGTCTCTCTTTAAAATAATAGTCACCGGTGGCAGCACAGCGCAACTTCCTGAGTACTGTTTTAGAGCGGCAAAGAAAAATTGATTTCAGGTATGTAACGTCAGTCAGAGCTAACTGAGCTAATTGGACAGTAGGTAGTTATCATTTCTTACAGATAAAAATCGCAAGGTATCTGATTGGTGCACGGACTGGCGTACTCGCTGATACCTATACAACCATTTTTGGCGATATCAGCAGCATTTTCCAGTACAGGTATCAGAAGAGCTCTACAAAATGTTTAAAGACACCTTGGTTGTTATGGACAATACCAAAATTTTTGAGCTTAAAGCATCCATTATATATATTTTTACAAAAGCGTATCATATTTTCCATCTAGAGTCAGAAAGTTTATTTTTGACACTAACCTGAAGTGTGAACCACCCAGTTACAACAAAACCCTCAAATACCAGCAGCTAGAGAAAGAGTCCAGCTATACATCTAAATATCTGAAAAATAGGTTTGATTTCATACCTTGATGTGCTCAGTACTAGATCGTTGTATAAGAAGCAAAAACCTCCTGAAACATTATCACATCAAACGTGAAGGGGAATAAATCAGCCGGCTTAAGGAGTTATGGGAAAACCCGAAGCTTTGGCTTGACCACAAGATGTAAGGAAAGACAGACAGAGGTGGAGATAAAGTCAGGTTAGAGGTCAGTAGGTTGATAGACGCCTGCTGTGGTGAGGTTAGACACCCACCATCTCTATCTCTGTGTCTCCTCACCTTCACCTCCCCTCTCTGCCCCTCTCTCTCCCCTGGGGGTCTTTTGTAAGGTTATTTCCGGCCCGGCGGAGCCCCTTGTTTCAGCATGTTGACCTTTAAAAGTGAGTGATGGCGGTTCTTATTGTCTGTAAGGCAATAACTGTCTGGACACAGGTAATCTTCACTGTGCTCGTGTCAAATCAAGTTTCCCGCATGAGACTCGAGCAGCTTTGCAGCACCCGCAGAATCAGCAGCACACACACATGTACATTCACACTCCAAGGCTGCACAGTGAAACACATAAGCACATGCTCTTAAACAGTAAAAGTGCATTTTTAATGCACGCAAACACATGCTGGAGAGCTCCACTCCATACCTATCAGAGGCACTCAAAGGCAGCGGGAAACCACACGGTGTAAAGGTCAGAAATCTCAGCACCTGCATGGAAAGGTTAAAGCAGAGCTTGAAATAACCTGCAACTGCCGTCATCACAGTTTCATGCTTTGTCCCATGTTATGTCCTTTGCTCATCGTTATGTCACTTGACTCCAAACCTCCCTTCTTCCTCACTTTGCTTTCGTCTTGTGCGATCGGATGGGTAAGATCAGAAGAAAAAGCATTTTTACATGAGGGAAACAAATAAATTAAATCAAGCAGGTGGAAGACAGCTCTGATTGTTACATCCTTGTCAAAATAACTCAGAAATGCTTCAGGAGAGGGAACAAGTGAGACAAGGCATTTACTGACAGTTTTAAAGCACATAAATATGACAAGAGAAAGTGATGAGCCAGGCAATCTGCTTTGGAGAGGAAACAGGAAATCCAATTTCACTACACATAGTAGAGACGCATTAAGTTGTCATGTAGAAATGTGATCCAGCTACATCAGAGCTTCTTGATGATGCAAGAAGTTTGCTAGAGTCTAGTGTAAAGGTCACAGGGCTTTTTTATTCAGTCAATTTTACATGAAGTCTCCTTTTTTTTTTGGTTGACCGATATTTGATTTTTGGGGCCTGTGCAGAAAATTCTGATATACGATGTATCGACAAATATTATGTGTATCATACCAGTTGGATGTGGTTATTCAGTACTTATGAAAAAGATATGGAGGCAGGATATTTTACATTTTAACAAACTTTATTCCAAACGTCAGTTGTGACCAAATAACAACCGCCCTCTCCTGGACAAACCACATAATTACACATTTAAATCATTAGCCCCAGCATTTTTTGTGGTCCTAAAAAACAGTTTTAATATCAGCGCATATTGAAGAACATATACTCAGATATACTGATATATTTGCAATTGGCCAAAATCAGCCAATAGTATCAGCAAACTGATATATCAGTCAGGCCCCACTAGTGTGTCAGTTAAACCCCTTTTCCACCAAAATAGAGATTTTTTATACACGGGTCAACCTGCTAAAAATCATCTATTGACTGCATTCCCACTTCCCTGTTAATTTTATGTGAAGCATGGTATTCGGATGAGAGTGTGCATTGTATTGTGAGGAAACATCATTGTGGTGTGAGACAAATGCCTGTCAACTTTAATATTAACTATGATTAATGACAAATGCAGATGTATGTGGGTGTCAGGCTTCGCAAAAGTTGGATCTGCTTGGAAATGCTCCGCAGTATGTTCGTTTGACTCACAGCTCGTGAAAGTGGAGGTTTTCAAATCATCTTCATGTCAGAGTAAAACTGTTAAAATGACATAGTAAATAATTGCAGAGTGGAATATGAGTCATGAGCGCTATAAACTTTTGTGTCACAATATAACCTGTGTGTGCTGCACTCTTACGCCCACAGCTACAGAGCGATCTCTGTATGTTGGATGATCTGGCTGAATTATTTGTTTAAATTGATTGCAAGGAGAGAGTGGTGTGGTGGGTGAGCTAGCTTGACTTTTAACGAGAGAGAGAGCAGCTCACTTTGCAGTTAATTTAAGTTTGTCTCAACAGAAACGCTCTATGCTTAGAGACAAACAAGACAGGCAGGAATCATTTTCAGCTCTGTGTCCGTTAGTGTTAACTTCAGTAATTGTAAAGTCCGTCAAAAATTGAAATTCTGCACCACACCTGGATGACATGATGCAACAGATGAAGCATGAAAAGAAAGGCACTGGGATATATGTCAGACACTCGGGTCTTATGTTTACATTAACAGCCGAGCCGAGCCGAGCCAAGGTGAGGTGAAAAAAACTTGTGTCTAATGCAGAGTCAATAAACCAGGGTGTAAATGGTGAGTGTACCCATTCCCATTGCACACAAAACCTCGATCTTAGTGGGTTAACACAGGTTTTTTGACCAGTGGAAAAGGGGTTTCAGTGAAATGTTTTTAAATTAAAGCCACTTACAGGACAGCATTTGCCCTAAGTGGAAATCAAACCTTTCTTACTGTCATTGTTCCTACCTTGCTTCAGGTTCCCCCTTTTTGTATTACTCTCTGTATTTATGTCTCCTTCCCTGCCTGTGGGTGTATCTCTGTTAATCTCGCTGTTGAACTTATTTCACAGTCGGGTCTCCGACATGTCAAACTGACTGAGGAAGGAGAACGAACGTGGCACCCGTTACAGAGAATCTGCAGAATCTCCACTCTGACAAAACAATCTATACACACTCACATCACCTTTCATTTACCTCAAGGCGTCAGCTCTCACTGTGTGTTGAATCAGGTGCCTGTTCTGATCAGTTCTGCTTACTAGATGACTGCTGAGTGTGTGGCATGCGGCAGGCTGCTCAAGACAATTAAATGGGATACCATGTGTGTTTTCTTTTTGGTAGATATGATCTGATGCTTATTATCTTAAATAGACCAAAATATTTATTGATTTATTCAGCCTCCTTTCATGTATTTCTGTGTATTTGTATATAGTGCAATATGATGGTAGTTTCAGTATGCTTGCTGCAATTTGGGAGCCATATGTTCCTGATGCTGCCATATGTGTCCAGGTGGAAATGCATGTTGTGTTAATTTGTTAAAGTTTGAAGCACATTTTGATTGTCTTCCAGCTTCGAACCCTCTGCTTTCACACTTGTTAGTTGTCATTCTGTTGTGCAGTTTGCTTGTGTTACGCCTTTGTTAATCGTTGAGAGCAGATGTTTTGCTTTGCATTTTGCAGCGCCCTAGTAACAGTTTTACAGACAGATTTTTAATAAAAATGGTGCATCATGAAGATGTGTTGTGCTGCATTACCATGGCTGGCCACTGGGGCGAGCTGCATCATCCCAGTCTTTCCATATATACTGTCTATATTTTTATACATGGCAACAGCAATGCATGCAGATGCAGTGGCTGTTAGGTTTGAAAGATTTTCTACATAGCAGGGTCAGATTAAGACCAGCAGAATTTTGAAAAGAGCACTGCCTCGACACCTTTCGTCCACCCAGACGGACCAGACGGACCGTCCCAGGAGAGGAAGGAAGGGAGCAGGGGTAAGAGTCATTAGCCAAGCTTGGACTTAACTGCTCCTGGCTAATGTCAGTCCCAGAGCTTACGTTGTCTGGTAATTACCGGTCTTTGACCAGAAAAATCTGTTAAAGCCCGGCATATTCAAATCTCGCCGGTCAAACTGTCCGGTGAAATCCCTCTATTAGGGTCTGAAATGAACACTACACACTAGATGCGGGCAGAGTTGGGGTGTGAATTTCGTGGGCCACCCGATACGTTGGCAGGTGTCGTTTTTACATTAAATATGACTATGTCTGTCAAGGCTGTTGCTCTGCCAGACCCCCCCACACCCCCCGCACAAGAGAGTGCTGATGGAGAGAGGGAGCGTTGGAAAGTGTCAGTGATAGAAATGTTATTTATTGATCATTTCACAGTGTGCGGAAAGCCTGCGCTTAAGTAGTGTAGAAACAGACACTCTTAGTTTTGGTTTAATTTTCCTTCTCTGCATTTCTCCTTCTAACTGATGGATGCATTGCTGAGGAGTGGGCAGAGGGACTTCGGCGCTCTGCTGACTGAGTCAAGCATATTTTTAAAACACCATTATTGCACATCTGTTGACGCAACTTTTTATTCAGAATATTTTTAGCAAAGAATATTATAGGCTAAATCTAAATGCCCTGATAATGTCATTCTTTATCTTGGCTGTCTCAATAAATATTTGACCGGAATTCGGCAATTTGTCCAGGAAATTGAAATCTTTCAGGACACTCTGACCGGCTCCAAAGGCCACAAGAAAATGAAATGCATTAAATGAAACTCTTGATGGCCAAGCAACCAAAAAAGTCAGAGACCACTGTGCTCACGTCTTCACAGATTCCTGTCTTCACAACATCCTTGGTTAAGTTGTTGCACTTGATGGGAACTAATAGTGTTACAATATTGTGACATTAGTTTTCATCCTGAGGCCCTGTGGTTGCACTGGAGCTGATCTCATGACCGTTAAAGATTAGATAAAGTGACCATTTTTTCTCATTTTTAGGCTGAACTATCTCTGAGTTCCTATTTTACTGGCTGTGTAAAAAACACCCTTAATCTCATAAGGGTAAGCTTTGTTCATGCTCATCTTATAATGCCGTTTTTATGTTTTTCTGTTAAAAGAAGCTTTTTTCAAAAAATGTGAAAAGTTCTCCATCATTTAGAGTTTAAAATGTCCAAGCTTTACTGAAACTCAGAGAAGGAACTAAAGCCTTAAAGACAGCAATAGAGAGAGTGAGAGATTGTAGAAAATCATGAAGTAAATGCAGGCCAAATATTTTACCAAACTCTGACAGAGCTAATGATGAAACTTTTTTTTTTTTTTTTTGCCAAGGTCATCGTCCGTCCTATGAACTTCCCCTTATTTTCATCTCTTCAGTCTGGAGCGTATACAGAGGAGACAAATTTGTTCCAGATTCAAAACCGCCGAGCTCTGCCTGCGGTGAATAAGTGAAATTTATCCTCAAGTCAGTAATCTGAGATACAAGAGCCAGATATGTTTGTTTTAACTGGGGAATGTCATTAAAATCAATGCATGCTGAAACTCATATCAATGAATTTAAGAATAGATTTATTGATGAAATTTGAACCCAGAGTAGATTTTGGTTATTAAATCTACAAATCTTAGCAAAAACCAACATCAAGCAAAGACTGCAAGCGATTCATGTCAGCTGCTTTTCCTCATCATCACTAAAGAAAATTTCTCCCATTTCTATTTCTTTTACACGAAACAGAAAGAATTCTACATTTTTTTCGAGATCCAAGCCCAAGCAGTTATCTTACTGAAAGTTTAAGCTGACTTCTTGTGCAAAATTTCCCTACAAAGATGCTTTTTGCTTTTGAGTGACACAACAAAAACATTGGGGATGACACATGATGAAAAATGCAGTTAGAAAACAGTTCAAAAGAGCATTGATGCTTAGTATGTTAAGTTGTTAGCTCCATTCATTTTGGGAAGATGCCAGATTCTCCTATATTAAGAGAAGAAAGCTGCACATTT
>JAQFJA010000015.1:18144150-18155703 GCA_029874485.1 Naso brachycentron
GCAGCATACAAGACAAGAGGGATTAAAGCACAAATGACCACAGCTAAATCTGCAGAGGAAAGGAATAGTAATGTGCATTTTTAATATAAATGAGCAGGGTCCCTCTGATATTGCACAGGGGCGCTCCTATGTTGTTGCTCTAATTCAATTAAGCTGCCGTCTATTCCTGAGAGGAGAAGATGAGGACAAATTTCCCAGTTAGAGAGGTCGTGCAAAACACAAGAAGCCTCACTGCAGCACAGAATTGGAGACAAAAGAGACAAATAAATGTAGTTTTGTTCCACCCACCAACACAAACTGAAAACACACACTTTTAAAACTGAATGGCGACGACAAAGAGAGGGCTGGCCAGTGTTGCCAGATGTATGATAACTATCATATTTGTATGACAGTCTTGCCCTCTGTACGATTTACGATCAATAATGCCAAAAAAGGACGAATGTACAATAATTTTTCCATTCCATTGAGTGAGTTCAGTTCCCTATGGTAAAACACTGACACCGATATGGTGCTTTTGTATTAAAGGGCAAAAACGGAAGAAGTGATCTTGTAATAGGATGCAGCACATGCTGCTTGTTCAAAAGACAGAGTCTCCGTGCTGTTACATTAATATGGTGCACAGGGGATAGTTTGCCACTGTGTAGTATTGAGCCCTTATTTTTCTTTTTTTTTCATATGTTCGTTACTTTTTGGTAAAATACGATAATTTTAAAGCCCGATATTGCCGTATTTTCCATTGGGCAACACTGGGGCTGGCCAACTGGACAAATGACTACAGCTCTCAAAGGAAACTAACTAGTTTGCCCACAGAGGCAGCTAACTTTAGCTAGTCATACGGAAGGAAAACTGTGACTTGGCTAACATGGTGAGTTATCCACAAACACAAACCCATCCAGAAAGTGAAGAAAACGTGCATATAGAGATTAGAACATATTTTTACACAACATGTAAGACAGATATGGAGCAACATTAAGTCAGTGCTTGCCAGCCTTCAGAGTTAACGCAAATCACAGCAACATAACAGAGGAAATGACCTGATCTTGATTGAAGAAGCCATATTATACTCATTTTCAGGTCTTTGATTTTGATTTTGGACTCCTGTAGAGCAGCTAGACGCAATTGACCAAACAGTAAATTCTATAGATCCTCAGAAATTGTAATTCTCACCCTTTCTCTTCCTTGTATTTTCTACATTCTCTGAAAACAGTCTCTTCCTCCTCCCATTTTACCTCATCCATGCGCACCTCCACACTCCTCTGTGCTCACAACCTCTTTTGTCCAATTACTGACACTAAATAAATACAAGCACCACATTGATAAAATGTTACTTACAGCTTGTGCTTCTGGCTCTTCAGCACGACCAAGAAACACAGGAACAGCGGTCCTTTAGCAGCAATTTAGCCAGTAATCCAGTTTATGTGCTGATGTTGAGGAAGTGCTGTGAATAAATCCACATGGAGGTATTTTTCTTTTATTTGGCCAAGAAACAGGAACACTTCTGTCTGGTGCTTGCCTCTTTAAGAAAGCTAAACAAAGTTAACTTTTTGTTATTTACCCCGAAAAAAAAAAAAAAATTTACTGGGGCCATATCGAACACAGTGCTGACAGTAATCCGTGAAGCAGAGGGCGTGGTCTGAGCAGAGCAGGGGAGGGGCCAGGCATAGTGCTGTGTCCACGGATCTGACATGCCTGGGCATGGGAAGTCCAGCATGCAATGACGTACCTCGTTATGTGATGCTTTGGCATCTATTAACACCAGTGTCCAACACTGTAACAGCAATTATAGGTCCGAAAAGTCAGAAAAGGATAATAGCTCTCCTTTAACATTTTGTGTTTTAGCTAAGGCAAAGCAGGAAAAGCAAATTGTGTGCTTCTTTTTTAAAGGAGACAGAATTCTTTAAATTTTTGAACTTTGGTATTTTTCAATAGGCCCTATGTTCCTGTGTGTGTGTATGTGTGTGTGTGTGTGTGTGTGTGTGTGTATATGTGTGTGTGTCACTGATTGGGACAACCACTTTTTAAGTTTTAGTTGGTCTGGTATTGAGGGAGGCTGATGTAGCCAGCAGCCAAGAAACAAGCTACGACGGGATTCTTAAGGGTAAATGCACACTGATAAATTCGGCAGCTAAAAGTGCTCGTTTTTGCCACTGACCAATCAAGATCGATAGTCTCTGATAACAACATACAGTGACAACATGCAACATGCATAGCATTTCTCTTACCCTTTACTTGTTTCAGGCTGTGCGTAGCCAAATCTCTTTCTGAAGTCTTCAAACTGTAGGAGCTCCTCATCCGTATACTCCGGCTCAAGTGAATATCAGTGGCCATCAAAATCAAAGGTACATGGGGCACACACACATGGGGAAACAGAGCCCAGGTTGAAAAATATAATAAGTTATCCTTAACAATATTGCAGAAGGCTCCCAGACAGTAGGAGGTGTTGTCAATGGTGCCATTTCATTGCTGCGACACCCCATTATTCCAGCCATTCAGTAGTCCAACAAAAGCCCACTGGTCCCACATTCCATCTCTCCGACAACCCATTGGTCCAACAATACACCCACCAGTCTTAGCCTTATTCTGGATCAGGGTCATGCTTAGTGTCTGTTGTCCCTCTTTAGGGCTTCGAGTCAATTTACATGGCCTGTGCCTTGTCTGCACCTGCCGCGTGGAATGTTCAAAGTGTAACATCCTTTCCCTGTAACTTTTTCCTAAACTTAACCATGGGGTAAAAGGAAAATACAAGTATAAAGGAACAGGAACATAAAATGTGATAGCCTACAGACAGTGGTGGACAGTAACAAAGTAAATTTACTTAAGTACTGTACCGCTTGCAACAGACAACGAAAAATACAGGGCAAATGTGTGCTGTGTTCCTGTGTAGTCAGTCAGGTGGTTCAACAACGGCGTGTTCTTGAAAGCAGAGATGTAGTTTGTTTGCGGTAAAAGACTATAAAGTAAAACTCTGCTTTCCTCAGTGAGGGAGAAAAAAACACCAGCTGTTTTTTGGGGGTGGGGACAACGGGGTGTTTAAATTAAAAAATGAAAATGACAATGGCTGTCCTTTGTGTTGATTTGATTGCATATGTTTTTGTAAGTGTTTCAGAGAGCTACAAGGTTCTATAAATGCATTGTGAAAACATTACAGCAATTAATTGATATGAAAAATAAAATGTACTTTTACTTGTACTTTCGAATACTTAAGTCTTTTTAAAAGCATGTATTTAAGTATTTTTAAAAGCAATTACTCTAGTACTTTAACTCAGGTAAAATTTTGACTGAGCAACTTTTACTTGTAGTGGAGAAATATTTGACAAGGAGAATCTATACTTTGACTCAAGAACTGGACTTGAGTACTTTGTCCACCACTGCCTACAGAGAACTAATTCATAGGCTATAGCTTTAATAAATGAAATGTGAGACAGCTGCCGGTAAAAGAGACTGGTGAGTAGTTGGAATAATGGTGTGTCAGAACAATGAGCAGTCCCCCTGTCAATGCTGCTGGTGCTGGGGTTCAAGGCATTTATAATTTTATCTGATTTTAAGTCCTTCAACTGCAGAAAATGTTTGAATGAGACAGGATATAATACCAGCAACACTGGCAGTACCAGGCTAGTTGTATGATAGTTGTGTGTCTTTCACATATCAATAAAAACCTTAATTTGTACAAATTATTTGCCCTAAGAGTAGCATGTGGAAACTAAAAGGGGTCCTAGGTTAGACCCCTGGGGCAAGATTATTTAGTATTAGGAAAACCATTTAGTAGTAGACCTTATCAACATAATTTGGGGGAGGAAGGGTTGTTTTGGAAAAAACTGCAGCATATAAGAAAGCTTTTACCACTTACATTTGAAAAAATAAAAGCAACAATAATTTAAAATTCATCAGTGTCATTTACATAAAATGGCAGTGGTTTAAACCTCATTTATTTCAATGCAGAATTTTAGAGCATTAGTTATGTCACAGTGATGTCAGTGAAGTAATGTATTGATGATTATTTAGTCATTAAGTGGTATCAGCAGAGGATTTCTTTTCTTTAACCAGCTTGTTGAGTATCCTACTATATTTACCATTTATCTTATAACCAAAAGAAACATACTTGTTGATTTTTTTAATTACAAAATTACAAATCACAAACACATTTTAAGAGAAAAAGATTGTTAATGTTAGTTCCAAGTGTTTTTCTGCTTTATTCCGCAATAATATAAGTCTTTTTTTTTTACTAATCTTGCGAATCTTTTTTATGAATCTGGCCATTTCAAAACAGGTGAAACCTGATGAACCTGAAATTTATGATAATAAAATTAAATATGATTATGAAAAAGAGCTTCTGATTTAGACATCAAGATCTTAAAATCTGACATGAAGTAGACACAAAAAATGTGGTCAAGTTGTTTATTTGCATATAGAATACAAACAATTAATGTTTGTTTAATTGATGTTGACCTGATTGCTTGTACTGTTGTTTAGATCATTTAATAGCTGGCCATGGTGCTAGCCAGCCAGTCGCTGTGGATGCACACCTAAAAATGAAAAATAGACTGGTGTGAGAACAGTCAGGCCAACAGACAAAAGTGGACATATGTGTGTTGATTAAATATCAAAGATACCTTGGCGTAAACACCAGGGTGGTCCCTCTGAGCACATCTGTATCCCCAGGACACAACACCCTGCAGCTCACTGTTGCACACGACGGGGCCACCGGAGTCACCCTGAGAACAGAGAGTGTTGTGGGTGAATGTCTAGAAATGTTAAATAAAAGTCAAAAAGCCATACAGGGCCATTTCATGTTATTTCTGTGTTTCTTCCTGAACATTCAATTACATACCTGGCAAGAGTCCTTGCCTCCTTCCAGGTATCCAGCGCAGAACATGCCCTCGGTGATCATACCAGGGTAGGAGTTCTCACAATCACTCTGGGACAGGATGGGAACTTCCACACACTGCAGGTTGCTACTGTCAGCTGGAGATCAAAAAAGAGAATAAATGGAGTTACACTGCAGTGAACATGGACATGATGAGAGAGCGCAGTGCAGAGATATAATTCTGTTGCCTTGGCAACGCAGAGATATAACTCACTGGCACTCAGGGTGTCGCCCCAGCCAGAGACAAGGCACATTGTGCCAGCGGGGGCACAGCTGCGGGGCAGAGCCACGGGCTGCACGTACTGGTTCAAGGTGGCGGGCTTGCTCAGCTCGATCTGCATGATGTCATTGTTGATGTTGTAGGCGTTATAGTTGGGGTGGTGGATGACACGAGAGGAGGTGATGAACTGCTCGGTGTTCTTGCTGTAATAGATGTTGTGTTCTCCAAGACGCACCTCAATACGGCTGGAGAGAAAAGAGATTGGTAATGGCAGCTGAGTTCAAATCTGCTGAAATTTAGATTGATTCAAACATGCAAAACTTTTGTCTTTAAAACATCAAGTAGTGACATACGACATGTAGCAGTGAGCAGCAGACACAACTCATTCCTCATTGACCAGAGAACCTCCACAGAAGGGATAGCCAGACTTCAGAGACACCTGATGAGGCTGGGAGTGGCGCTCGCACTCATATCCTCCGACGATCTTGTCGTCATCAGTGGCAACTGAAAACACGTCAGCAACAAGTTAATAACTTACTTGAAGTATTCTCTAACTGCAAAACTTCTGAAACGAAACACATAATTTTTTTGAATGCTGAATGGCCTTTTGTGTATTTGTAGCTAAAACCCAAAGTCTGCATTTGTCATTACATTACAGTACTGAGGATGAATCAAAAAGCCATTCTCAAACCCAAAATACTCGCTAGCAGCTCCAATGAGCAAAACAAAGACCAGTGACCTCATGGTTGCTGTGTGATCCTGTAGATTTCACCTGGAGCCCGGGTTTATATCGGTAGTCAAACGAGCTGCCAACTCACCAGACTTCCTCATTGGTCAGTGAGGGACCAATAGCTGAAGTGGGATTTTGGGATAAAGTGATTCATTTCCATAATTCGATCAAAAAAAACTTTCCATTACAGAAGTTAGGATGGCGTTCATGTCAACAAATTTGGTTTAATAAGCAAAAGTACGAACAAATGGATTATATTGGCCTCGGAATCATCAAATTATTCATGTATTATACCACAAGTTAGAAGAATTCTTTTACGATCCATAATAAATGTACAGTACCACTTCCACGTCATCTTAATATAGCAACCTCAAAAATTAATCAGTCTGCAAGAGAAATTTATCCACAATGACCACTTTTACAACTTATTTTCTGCTGTTCAGTGGATAAATTAGCACTGTTATTTTTATGGGGAAAGCTTTGTCTCCAACATCTATTTTTTGGAAGCAGGCTTATGGGGTCAGATCACGTACTCAAGTCACCTCAATATTTAGATGTGTGAGAACATATTATCTCACTCAGCTGTGTGTTTCTCAGCATCAAAAAACTAAATAAGACTTGAAAGTGAGCCTGCCTTAGAAAAACAAATGATCATTTAGTGGAAAAAAACAAAGCACTTTTCAATGTATATAGTATTTAAAAAGTTAACTCCTTATATTTAAAAATGGTTAAATAAAATCAGCTGTGGAGGACAAATTCAACTAAAGTAAAAGTAGCAGTACCACTAAATTATCTGTTAAAAGTAAGAGTTATTATGCTCCATATGCCAGGTCCCAAAAATTCATATGCTTTGTTTTGTGGTGGGACAATTTATTACTTTATCTTTTTTATCTTTCTGCACACCTCAACCCAATTAGCCTGAGAGAGTGCATATATAGCCTTCAATAAGTAATAATGCATCAAAATTAACAGTAAAATAAAAGTAACTAGAACCTATACCTTTCATATAAATGTTTGGCAGTTTGAAATGTGGTGATGCAGAAGTTTAAAGAAGTAAACAGGAAACACTAAAAGTACACGTATCTGGATTGTACTCATGTACAGTAACTGAGAAAATATATGTTGAAGAATTGGTATAAACTAATTTGCAGCAACAAAAAATGCATATCACTTGTGTATAATTTGAAAAAAAAAAATTAGCAGGCAGAAATGTTAATAAGCTGTAATCGTAACTCAAAATGAAAGAACTGTTACTGCCATCAGTGCAAAAACATGAATAAATATGGGAAATGGGAGACAAGGGAGCAAGAACAGAAACAAGAGCACTACAGGAAAACAAGTGTGTCCTGAATTTATCAGTGATCATGTAAAGTCTGCAAGTCTGAGATCCTCAGGCAGTTTTGTTTTTGTTTTGTTTTGTTTTTTTGCAATGAACAGATCAACATAACATTGACACAATTTAACATGATACGTTTTTCCTACACTGAATTTAGATATATGCTTTAAGAAGGAAAATTATCTACTTTAGCCACCGCTGATGCTCTTACATTTATCTGTTCTGTTGGTGTTAGAGTGAAAAAATCTTTCTTTTTATTGTAGTAGAAAAGACGGAAGTGAAGTAGTGGTTACTGTTGGGTTTGTTTTATCAACTTATGAGCAAAGAAAAAGAACAACACTTAAATATGTACTCTAAAAAAAACAAATTTATTGTTTTTATTACGTTCATTCAGTAATCAATTTGTAATGACATAAATGACCTTTAACCTGCTGCTGAATACTTCTATAGATTTCTACAAGTTTGTCTGTGTGAAGTTGAAGTTGAGCTGGCCATTGCACTGTGCAGCCACTCAGTCTCCACACAGGCCTGAAAATAAGATATCAGTCAGTTCCTTGCAGTGGAACTGCATTAAAAAGGGTTATAGTTACATTTCAATTATGCCTTAGGACACAACACCCCGCAGCTCGTTGTTACACACAACGCAACCATTGGAGTCACACTGAGAGAGAAAAAGAGAATTACTTTAGGCTACTCACACTGTAAAACTTCGCAATATTGTACTCAATTGTGTCATAACATGGTGAAATTGAAAAATTTGAATCTGAGTTGGAGAAAGGTGAAAAAAAAATGAAGTCCAATTTGAAAATACAGGTATAGCAAATCTCCCTTCAGGTATCCGGCACAGGACATGGTGCTATCAATCATGCCGAGGAAGGAACCGTGACATTCCTCATCAGACTGGATGGGATTGTCCAGACCCGGCAGCTTGTCACTGTCCGCACCTACTGCAACAAAACAAATGGGAAGTGAGAAGCAGGAATGGTTTTCTGTAGACTGGAGGCAAATGTGCATTTGGACACAGTTTCTGAAATCTTAATTTGTCTGAAATAGCTGTTTTCTTTTTGCCCCCGTCAGTACATGCTGCCAGCGGGGGCACAACTGGTGGGCTTTGAGCCACAGCTTCACAAAGTTATAAGTGACGGGCTTGCTCAGTTTGAGCAGCATGATGTCATTCTCAAGGGTGTATCCATTGTTCAAGGGTGCCAGTTAATAAAGGAAATACTAATAAATCAAACTTCTCCCTCTGACTCTGATGTTGTGGCCTCCCATACATAACTCAAAAGGAAAATACAGAGTGCAAAATATGGAGAGTGAGGTAGAAGATAAAAAAGTATGCTTGTTTGCTTGTTTTTCAATGTTTAGATGAATCATGAGAGGCCAAAAATTTTTTTGCATGTACTTATGACTATAAGCAGCAGACACAACCTAGTACCACCAACCAGGGGCCGTCACAAAAACATGTACAACAACATTTAACGGTACCAGTTACAAACTGCTGTGCAGTTATAAATACAATTAAAACTAACATTCAGGAACAAAAATGAGAATTAGGGAAAAATCCTATTAAAAATGATACTTTTCACAAAGAAAATAATAATCTTTATTGCAGACACAGGTCCATATAAAACAACAACATACAAGTATAAAAGAAAAGGAGAAAACAAAAAGATACTACATACAAAATTTGCGCATATTAAAAAATATACAAACTATTGCATCAATGCCATCTCAGCCTAGAAGTAAATCGATAGCAGCTTTTCATAGGGCTGACTAGAGCTTCTATTATATGGTTCTCTGACTTGTCCAGTCGACGCATAAAGCTAAACATCAGCTGTCTTAAGAGTGCCTCACAAGTTGGCACGCTAATTTCTTCTCATAAAAGAAAGCAGCTTCTTGGTGTTTTGTACTGTATGTTCTTTCATCCTGCAGACAGCCTGAGCAAAGTGGTGCAAAGTGGTCATTCTGTAGAAATTTAATGCATTTCACATTAACACGATTTTGTTTTGCCAGTAACTTTGATATCATCATTGAAAAATCATCTGTTAGACCAGTAATTCTCAACAACCAGGCGGTGTTGGCTATCCGGCTGCAAAGACGTGACCTGAAATAAACCAGTCATCCATCCACCCCCCGACCGGCTGCCACACTCCTGTAAATGGGAGTGATGAGTGCCAGATGATTAGGAACGATGGCGAGTGTAAATGTTTGCATCCACCCAAATTTTTTGCATCGATTTAAGAAAAAAACACCTACAAAAACTGTATTTTCCCTCCTGACCATACACTTCCACGTGTTTTTTCTGCTGTGCTAGCCACAGGAAACAGGAAAAAGACACTTCCTCACTCTTTCAGTGATATTAATCATTAAGTCATTACACATTCTCATGACATTGATTATGACAGAGAGAAAGTCACTAAACACTAAGCTAACAAAGGAACCAGATTTTCTTTAGATTGTAATTATTTTGACCTCAAAAAGTGAGAAATGAGAACCTTTAATGGTTATAATAGTTGGTAAAGAATGAGTGACTGAGTAAAGCAGCTTATTGCAAGAACTTAATAGAATATACATTTTATATAGCTCTATATATCTACAGTCTAGCTGAGTATAATCACAGTTTGTCCGTCAAATGCTTTTCTAAGAGTATCTGGATACTTTTCCTGTCAGTGCTGCTGCTTGGTTCAGAGTAATTTATGCTGAAGCGCATGTGGAGCATTACTGCAAATAATCTTGATGTATTTCTTTAAATAACACATTGATTGTGGGTTCCTCCTGCTTTTACTCACAGCGCGAGCAGTTATTATATCAAGTGGAGATAAAGAGGTTTGGTTTACAGCAGCTATCGAATGCACTTTGCACCTTCATGCATTATTCTCGACAAGTTAACTTACTGAGAGGCAAAGATATTGTGTCAAATCTTAAGGCAACGGATGTGATTTTTGTTTGTTTGTGTTTTTTGCCTCCACAGTCCAGCCGGATTAATCGTCTCAGATTCGAGGAAGCGGAGCATAAAAAATGTAGTGTTGTTATTGATATTCAGTCAGATAAGCTGTGGTCAGTTGCATTCGGGAGTCTTTAGTGAGGAGCCGTGCTTAGTGGCCCACACCTTGTTTATCGAGGAGAAAAGTGTTTTGTCCCCGAGCTCAGAGGCCTTATGAGGGAGACAGATGGTGGTTGAATGGCCATGTTCCTCATGTTCCCCTGTGGGGGGAGACTTTAAATCTATCTTGGTGAGATCTCTGGGGGCTCAATACACTGTGTGCATTAGCAGGAGCGTGGGCTGCTTTTGTGTTTCCAATTAAATGTCTAAAACAATGGATGATAGCTGTGGGCAATGTGGCCGTGTACAATACAAGTACAGGCATTATTACAGTAGGAAGCTTGCTAGTTATTATTCATGATATTCAGCTCCCTCATAAGCTGCACATTCAAGCTCAGCTGAAGATTTCTGGATTCAAATGGGTGGATGTCCAATACATACAGTATTAGGCCCGTTGCTCACAAAATAATACTGTCAGGGGAGAAACAGACAGACACTGGCTCTGGACGACAGAAACTCCAGCACACTGTTAGATGGAGAGTGGAAATAAAAGGGAAAAAAGGGGTCAAGCTGAGGTATAGAGAGCAGGAGAAAGCCACGAGAGCCGTGTGAGTGTGAGCGTCGTGCAGAGCGAGAGGATGGTCTCCAGCAGCTCCATTGATTTTGTCTTCGTCTCCTCGACTGGCCTTCGAAGCTCTCCGCCTCCCCCCGCAGTTACCGAGAGAATGGGCTTTAACAAAGACCTCAGCAGACACCCGTCGACCATGACCGCTCTCCAACCTCCATCCCAGACCTCCGCTGTCGAGCTAAAAGCGCCCCCACTGCTCCCCCTCCACTGACATTTGACTCAACGCGAATTACTGAGGTCAACACCGTCCTTCCTTCCTTTTTCTGCTTCTTGTGTGTTTCTTTTTTGTAAAGTTTTTTATGTCTCTGCATTCTAGCATTCAAGCCTGGACCTATTAGGGTGCAGCTGATATGACTTGCCATTAAAATTTAGCATTAAACTCAGGAAGGATTCAGTGTATACACGAACTTTAGCTTTGTGGAAGAACCTGTAATTTAGACTGAAACTCTTGACTAAAACTCCAGATTATTCCACCTGTTTACTATTGAAAGTTGCAGTAGATAACTTCTGCAAACGAGCAAGCAAGCTAACGTTAGCTGTAGCATGAGACCCGTTGGGAAGCAAATCCACTGCAGCTGTTTGCGCCAGCTTGCACTTTATTTTGTTTGTTGTCGCTCTCTGTTTTAAGTCCAGTTTGAACTGAGACAAAACAATTGCAGATTGATAAATTAGGACAGAGAGTACAGAGAGCGTCACCGATTTTTCATTTTTATGCGAAACCCTCATCCTGGT
>JAQFJA010000015.1:18156551-18168137 GCA_029874485.1 Naso brachycentron
GGCTTTAGTTGTTTTGCAATGTGTGAACTAAGGGTGATTTTTTTGTAGTATTACAATTTCCCAGAGACCCAAGAGGTCATCTTTTAAAAAAAAAAAAAAAAAAAAATTAGCTGTTTTTTTTTTTTAATGAGGTTCCAGCTTTGACAGGATTTTTAGATGGAGCATAGTGGCTTTGACAGATCGTCCTGCATCCTTGATTATTGGACATTTCTGTAACGTAAATTGGGTTTTATTTAAAATAAATGTAAATTTGTAGAGCTTTACATCAATAGTTTTTCTTTTGGTTAGTATCTTGTAAACCCACGAGGCTGGTCTTGTTGTGAGGAAAATTTTAATGAATAAATCAAATTAAAGTCTCTATTACACAGAAGACAGTGAGGTTTTGTCTCACAGATGACCCCCCTCCTGTTTGTTCAATAAAAAAGCCTGTCTCCATTTAAAAAAAGCATGTTAGATGTTATGTATGAATCAACAGCAATTAGCCCTCACCACGCCTTGGGTGGGCCATCTGCTGAGCGAGCATCAGATACAAACAGGTGGGCCCCCATCGCCACGGTGATCGGTACGTCGAACACCATGACGACGGCGAAGTGATTAATTGGAGCTCCTAAACATCTCACCGTGCAGAGACGCGGGATGTTGCATGCTGGCACACGTCTTCACCGCTGCACATATTTTGTCTTCCCAGTGCGCACTCAAACCCACATTTACTAATTAGCGATTTTAACTGAAGTCATAGTGCAAGCTAATTGCTGGTAATAATGATATTCGATTAGGAAATCAATTGGCTGTGGTGCCTTGACTGCTTTGATGGATGCAGCCTTGGGCAGTGGCTGTAAAAGGCTTACACAGAGACAGAAAGCATGAATAAAACGACTGAACACAGAACAAAGGCTAAAAAAACTCTGCAGGGAAACAATGAGTAACAAGAAGCACTGCTAAGAGCTCAGCTAGGACACGAACAGAGACTCGCTAACACTTTGCTGTCAAACCTGAAAGCTTTTTGATAGCTTTCCAAACTTCCATCTGTGCCACTGGCATCGTCTTAACAGGAGCTGCTGTGTGTGAAGTCAGAGGAGCCTTCAGTATTGATCAGACCGCATCGATTCCCAATGTCAAGTCCAAACAGTGTACAAGAGTAGCTCTGTGTCGGTTCTTGTGTACAAGTACGTGTGCCTGTTGCATGTGTGTGTGTGTGTGCGTGTGTGTGCTCTTAATCTGCCCTCAGAAGTTCAATGATCCATTCCAGCTTTAAAACAGCTTCAAAATGTTACGTTGCAAAAAGTTTCTTGGGATGAAATCAGTTACAGATACATGATGAGCTCAGTTCAGTTTTTTGATGTTGTTTTTCATGATGCCAAAGACAAGGTGACAAATTCTAATTTGTTTACAGCAGAATAACTTGCGCTGTTGTCAAAAGCAAATAAAAGTAGCTTTAAAAGCAAAACAGATGGAAATCCCTGACATAAAAATTCAAAGATAGAGACTCTTTTTTTTAAGTGATGAAATGGCTTTAATACTCGTGCAAGAAATAAAACTACACAGTGTCAAAAAAAGAAGAGAAAGAAGAGTTTGACATGTTTGAGTTGACATAATCGTCATCGTCTTGCTGGCAGAGATCTCTTTTGATTTCATGCCTTTTCTCTCTCGCTGTTTCTCACTTCTAAGGCAGAGCTTGTTGATTTTTTTTACTTTCATATTTGTTTTTTGGCTGTTATTTGAAACTTTTACTCATCTCTCATTTGAGAAGACACATTATCAGGATGGCAACATCACAAATTAGTGTTCTATGAGGAAATTTTAACATTAAAATCACTCTTTAGCAAAAGTGATTTTAATTTATGACTGTAGGTGCAACTAAATGGTCAGTTTGTCTCCTGGTTCCTGGGAGCCGCCCTGAGGTCGTCTCATACACTCAACACAGGTTAACCAACCTGACAGCTTGACAGCACAGCATTATTTATTGAGCTGCACACCAGCTATGCATGTTTTAGTGAGACGAAACGAGAAATATAGAGGGCGACTGCGTTGACGGCGTGAATGTTCCTACGTGTTTGACCTTCCTCACAGGTAGTTGACCCTCTCTGCCTCTTTAGCGCCACAGCGCTGAGATAGAATTCACTTGATGTCTAATTAAATAACCCCCGCCCCCTTCTGTCACGGACGTGGTCACAGTTTGCGTCCGTTTGTGTTTGTGTGCAGATCTCTTATAGGCTGTCATCCCCTCAAGTTAATACCGTAACCACTTTCGAATTTAGATTTTCATACACCTCCTGTAGCATCGTACTTGAATGTTGTAATTGAATCAGCTGGCAGAAAACGCAAAACCCAGACTGAGGCCAAGAGAGCACTGATAACTGCCTCCTCCTTTCTGCTAGGTGAAAACATTTTGTTTTGTTCAGCCGTCACAGCGAGGGGAGGAAGAGCGCTGATGTGTTTGGTTCGAGTCAAGGCCAGCTGGTTCTGATGGCAGCATGAAGACTGTGCTGCACAAACATCGTACCGTTCTGTTTCTTACTGAGAGGAGAGTGATCCACTTCTCTTTCTCCTCCTGCATTGCTGATTGTGATTCACTTTGATTCATTCAAAAGAGGCTTTGCTGTGGAGCTTGTAATGTAGTGTTATTGCACCACTCACCAGATGCATCTGATTGATTTGCTTTCTATGTAAGTCACATCTCTTAAAGTTGCAGTCGATAACATCTGCAAACGAGCTAGCAAGCTAATGTTAGCTGTAGCATGAGACTTATTTGGAAGCAAATCTGCTGCAGCCGTTTGTGCCAGCTCATGTTTTATTTCAATTGTTGTCTCTCTCTCTTTTAAGTCTAGTTTGAACTGAGACCTAACAGTTGCAGGGAAAGTTGCAGCAAAGTAAACTGGTCCATGGGGCTTGCAGACACTCTGTTGTTGGCAGAGGCGAGTCAGAGCACAGTGAGCTAATCAGCTCATACCGACATCACCTGTCGCTAAGAAGCGCAGCGTAGAGCGGCATTACAGTTGGTTGCAATTAGGGCAGCATGATTCTGAAAAATAAAAAAATTGATTGGGATTGTTTGGACTGAAAAAGCAATCGTGATGGTTTGTGATATTGGAGGGATTTATCTTTTTTACATCATCATTATTCTTCTCTTATTGAAAAACGTATTAAAAAGGTTATAGTGTAATTTTTGCAGGGACCTACCGAAACAAATATGTTTTCATACGTCTGTATAATATGATGAGTAGGCCTGAATGAAAATTTGAATGAAAATGGTATTTTGACTAAAGCTGGACCAAATATTACTAATATTATAAATTATACCAACTACGTATTGACTTTCTGTTTAGTTTGTTAATTTCCGTTCTGTTTGGATCGTTCAATAAATAAAGTCACCCCAGAGAACAAAGCTTGGATTTTTCGCAGCAGATCACCGGCAAAGCTTCAAATCCCCAAACAGTGGGATCAGGGGCAGGTCTAATTTTGAAACACACATTTCCCTGTTCATTGCATCTCCCACGTGATCAATTTGATAAAATTTTCATTTAGTTTCATCTTACTTCGTTTAGATTTTCTCAGTATTTCTTTTGGATTGCTCATTAAATGCTGCAAAATAGTAAAGAATTTCAAATATTTAGATTTTCAAAGGTGAAGTCCTCGGACATTACATCCAAGCTCGACACGAAAACTTGCACCAGGACATGGAACTGTCTTCTTCCCTTGAATCAGCGCTCTAGAGCAACAATAATTTAGTTCATTTCCTCTCCATTCATTTAGTAAACTCCTAAAAACTCATCTGTGTTTATCGACATTAAAAGATATTTTATAAATAACAGGCTCGATGCCTTTAATGTCCCCAGCCAGCATCTCTAAACTTTTTTTTTAACATCTTTTAAAGAACTGCAGGGTTTTCTCCCTCGTAGCTGCATTGGCACAATGTCTGCTGTTATTCCTGTTATTTTGTTCACCCTCTGTAGTTGTTTACAATGCTTCTTTATTTATGTTGCCATATCAAAAGCATTGCAAATCTCGATTATTTACCGGCGGCAGCTCCTAACTCATATTTCACAGGCCTCCCACTGCTTATCTAACCAAGTGAACTCTGCATCATTCGCCCTCAGCATGTGGTGGATATGAAATGTAGAAATGCGTTCTGCAGCATTATTAATAACAGCTGTTGTGAAAAGAGGGAACAAAATGCAAAATGGGCAGCAGGATTAAAATGTGAAGGAAAACAATTCAATCAGCTCAGTGACCTACTAGGTTCCTGCCTGCTGAAAGGACAATTCACAGGATGTGTCAGGGCCTTGTAGAATATCAAGAGTATTTAATGTAATGATGATTTGACTGAGTTATTGATCCTCACTAATATGGGATAATAACAAAGGGTGAGTGATTATTTATAACAAATTACTGAATTTAAAAGCAGAAGAATTAGAAAATGTTGCAAGTTCTAGTATGTTTTTTCTCAGGTTTGTTTAAAAACAGCTGCAGCTGACTAAAGTCCTTTATGAAGAGCCAACATTAATAGACTATCTATCATAGCAGATCATGGCATATCCAACACAAGAAAATAAAATAAAATATAGAAAACCACAAATACAGAATACAAAAGTGGGCGAAAGGGGCAGATCTGATCCAAAAGGGCAGAATGTGTCACAGTGGAAGAGCTGCAAAAGCAAAGTCACCTGAGTTTAAGTTTAGGGCGAGGGACGAAAAGAGACGATCTGAGGGACCTGGAAACAGTGTGAAGGCCTCAGAGGTCTACCATAAAGAGATGGCTGCAGTCCATTTAAAAGCATTCTAGGGACAAAAAACCAAAACCTTGAACTCAAGTCTGAAGCATACTGGAAGCTAGCGGAGGCTGCAGTCGGAATAATGTCGTTCCTCTTCTTGGAACTAATTAGAAAACTGGTCTCTGCATTTTGGGTCATTTGAAGGTGGGACAGGGATGATTACTGATTAGATATGTATTCTGGGGGCGCCCGGTGGCTCAGTCAGTAGAGCAGGCGCCCCATATACAGAGGCTATGTCCTCGTCACAGCTGACCCGGGTTCGATTCCACCTGTAGCCCTTTGCTGCATGTCATTCCCCCTCTCTCTGCCCTGTTTCCTGTCCACTCTTCAACTGTCCTGTCCGATGAAATAAAGCCCCCCCCCCAAAAAAAAATCTCAAAAGTGATATCGGGATATTTCTGGGTATTTTCGCGATAACAATATTGTTGATAATATCACAAAATACTGATTATTTTTCTTGTTTTTTTAAAATTAATTTTAGGAACATACTAGTTTAACAGGCCAGCATGAATGTAATCATTTGCCCTCAACATATCCAGTAAAAACAAACATTTCTCTTATTTCACTAGTTCGTAAACAGTAGCTCAGAATGAGATTCAGATTCTGTATCAAATATTTCAGCAAAATAATAAGCACCACATCAACAGTGCACTGCACAGTTTTTAAATACAGTTCTGATGGAACTCTAGTGCATAAATGTAATTAGTGGTGGTCTGGTCGTAAGGCGTGTAACTTGCCAAAGCCATGGCAATGCCATGCTGAACCATTAGACTTTGTTTATCTGTGTTGGAAGTTGCCACCGCTGAGCTCTCCTCTTGGATTTTTCAGCACTCAAAGTGTGAACGATGTTTTTATTCTTCAGGTGGCTTAATAAGTTTGACATATTTCCACCACTGGTCGTCATGGGCTTGTAGCAAGTCTTGTGTATGACCGTGGTTTGAGCCACATTTGCTCTTTCCAAACCAAAATATTTCCACACTATCAAAGTGGCTCCTTTTTTAGATATTAACTCTAGCAGCACAGTCGGGCTGACAATGTGACGTCATTACGCTGCCAGCTCAATATGGCAATATTGATTTTTGCCTCCTGGGATTATCGTTAACAGTAGGATATGGCACATCCCTAGATGTAAAGCATTATGACTTCCTTTAAATCACAGAATAAGAGGACAGGTTTGGTGTTTTGACAAAAGTTCGGAGCCAAAAGAAACTGCATTTTACCATGGCCTTAGAAAATTATCAACTTAAGGTCGAGTCAAAGATTGCCCTAATTCTCAGCAAAGCTGTTGAGATGGGTGGACAGCTGACTTAAGATGTTCAGATCAGTGTAATGGAATCCAAGCGGTCGAAAAGAACAATTTTTGGTTTTGATTTCATTTCATTCAGTTTTAACAAAATTTGTGCAATTTTGCTTTCTGTTTTTAAGGCGGACACTGAGACAGTTTAGATTAAATTATTTGGTTTCAGGAGGAAACAAAGCTGAGTGCTTTCTGATGGAAGTGGTAGAAGATGTTGTGCCTCTGAATAATTGCTGCTTTTGTGCAATTTTGCAATAAATTGAAGTAGTGACTTAAAACAGCAGGACAAGAGGAAGGAAGAATTGTGACAAGTGGCCTATGATGTCATGTAAAGTACCTTTTTTACACAAGATTAGTTGACTGGTTTTGATATTTAACATTAGAAATGAGTTTCAAAATGCTGGTTGTTAACAAGTTTTGGGATTTGAAAAATCTGTCGCCAGTGCAGCCATTTTCTATGTGCTCCTACTTTATTACCTCAGGTTGTTGTTCTTCTTTTCTTCGTTCTTCTTCTTCATCTTTGTTTAGATTTTCTGCTCCAATCGCCTACAGTAGCAGTACCATGTCAGTGTAGAGATAATATAAGATGACAGCCACAACCCAACACAACCCCAGTATATACAGGAGGCACCGAGGGGGACAGCGCAAACCAAACACACACATCCTCAGTCTTACCCCATCATTTCCAATCCATCAGTAAACAGAAAACAATCGAATGACAGGTTCCTGGAGTGATCACGTTTCAGCATCAACTCCAAATAAGCCCCCCGCCCTCCATACAAGCATCACCGCTGTGAGTGTCTGTCGCCGCGCTCCATCGCCTGCAGCACTGAGCCGAGCTTTCCAGGAAACTCCAAATATCAGCACACTATTCTCTTCTTTCTTGAGCTCTATTTTTATTCATAGTTTTGGGTTATTTCTGCTCATTATTTTGTGTTGGTTTGAGGGGGAATGTTAGAATGAAAATGGTTAAAAGGTCAAAAACATCACATGGTTGTGCAACCATTTTCACATTAAAATGTCTAAAAACAACCAACGACTGTCTCTACTTACATTGTCCCAAATGTTTTCAACAATGTTTAAACCATAAGAGACTGTAATTAATTCAAGATAGTTTAATTTTTGCACCTGTGTAAACTGGTTAGAATGAGGAACGAAGACAGCAAATTTGACTTTAACCAAAGTTGACTAAAACTTTAAGACATTACCTCGTTTGTGAACATTTCTGCCTAAGTCACCACATGATCCCACGCTGCTTTAGGATGTCATTAAACTGCGTCTTTTGTTTTTATTGTTTTAAGAGAGAGACCCCTAGTGACAGAAATTACAAATTGTGTTTTTAAGTTGAAAAAGAGACACAGAAGAAGGAAAGGAAATCCATATTTATTGTTTTTAGGCTTCTCAGAGGTAGTTCTCATCAGGTTGGGCCCACTGAACACTACTCTTGTGTATTCATTCAATGTGTACTTAAATTGGTGTGTTATCCAACCAGTAGCATCATATCTGTCATGGTGGGGAGAGTCACTCAGCGGACTGTGACTCAGTGTGACTCAACTCTGCTTCATTCACACAGAATATCATCTTGACCTCGATCTGAGAATCCACACAGGCATTTGCTTGAGTTCTACAATAAAGTAGAATGAATGAGAAACAGCTGAAAAAAGTGGAAATATAGTGCCCCCAGTGACGTGTCCTGTGTGATGTCAAGAACGTAATCATGCCATGACTGCCATCTACCCGTACAAAAGTGTAAACAAACTAGATTGACCATGACCTCTGACCTTGCTCAGAGACAAGATTTCCTGGTGGTTTCAAAGTCAGTACATTATTATTTTTCAATATATTTGCATGCATTTGTGTGAAAATAGACTGTGAAATAGGTGATATCACCAAACATCTGTAGCTGAAACAACTATGAGTCAGGCTGTGGGTAGATACCTTCATCTTTCATGCCTTTACATTTGACAAGCTGTAATAGCTGCGTATTGATACACATGCTTTTGGAATAAGATGCTCATCATGAAGTTGTAATATTTGGGTATCCACATAATTTTCACCTCAAAAAGCATTCTAGAAGTGTGTCAGGTGAATGTGGCTTTGCCTTGAAAAGCTGCACTGTCGCTGCTATTTTCCTTTACACTCATTTTCCTTTGCTTCCAGTCAAATAACTCTACTCTCATCTAAGGATCTACAGTTTTTTAGGAGCGCACCTTGATGCAGTTATTGTCACTAGTCATAATTGAATGAGAAATGAATGGTACTTGGAAATGTGGTGGTCAAATAGCAAATACCCTCGCCAATTTCTTTCCTTCTAAGCCCCTTGCTCAGTCTCTCCCACCTCGCCATTACCTCAATCTCCCACTCTCTTTCCTCTCTGTTTCTCTTTCTCTCACCCGCCCACTGACGCTCTCCCTCCCACCTCCTCCTCCTCCGAGCATTAGATGAGTGTGGTGGTCTAATTGCTTTCTTCAGGGAAAGAATTAGCATGAGCTGTCCTGAGTGCTCCGGTCTAATGCATAAAGAACAGGCAGCGAGGGCCCAAAAACGGAGGCCGGGGAATCACAGACACTTTCTCCATTAGCTAATCAGTCACCTTAAGTGGGGGGGCAGAAAACTGAACAACTGACATCTGCATGTTGTCGGACTCACCAAAGTTTCCATGTCACTGGTCATGATTAGCAGGTGACTTACAGCTAATAAACATGCATGTGGATGGTCTCATTTCTTAGGCAGCTGCTCAAATATTACATATTTATGCTCACAGTTAATGGAATTGTCTAAACGTGCGTGTGTTGTTATGTTAAACTTCTGAAGCTGTTTGTGACTGAACACATTCTAGAGCTAAACCAAAGATAGAGTCATATATTTATATTACGCAATGTTAAAGCTGGGGTGGGCAGTTTTTTCTTGATGTCATTGGGCAAAAATCCCATAATAAACTTTCAACATTTTGTAATTCAGATTGTCTAAAAGAGCACCGGGCTTCTACATCTCTACTTGGCTCTATATTCAGTTCGTCACAGACACTTATCAGCCAGTCACAGGAAATTTGAGTGTGTGTGTTCCTATTGGCTGCTCTACGTTGCGCTTCTTAGCAACAGGTGATGTTGTTACATGCTGATTGGCTGTTGAAACAAGTGACGTGCCCTTTGTTGGAGTTGCGGGCAACACCGTCAGCTGGCTTGAGTCGAGCTTTCGACCCGACCATTTCGACTCGTTGTGAATCTTTGCTGCAAACTGGACTTTGAAGAGAGAGCGACAACAAATGAAATAAAACGCTAGCTGAAGCAAAAACAGTGTGTGCAGAGTTGCTTCCTGAGGAGTCTCATGCTACAGATAGCTTGAGTTCCAGATGTTGCCCACCTCAGCTTTAATTTTAGGGAAGCTTGTAACCCAAAGACCAATCCAACAAATGAAGAGTTACGAAATTTCATGCTTTCTACTTTTTTAATAAATGGAAATAACTTAACAATAAATGGTAAGTAAAAAGAGACAAATCAATTAATAGAAAGATGACAAATATTTTTGTACTGTATAAAAAACAGAGAAAAGTAAAGCCGTGTAAAAACAGTCCCAAAGCATACAAACCTTTTCAGACTACCTGCATCATGGAAGTGGATGAAGTTATTCTGGTCTCTTCTATGACTTTATTCTTCCTTTTCTACTGTAACTTAAACAGTCATCGATAGTGTTCACTTTGTTTTTGATCTCATAGATGTGAATT
The DNA here is from genome assembly GCA_029874485.1 of Naso brachycentron. Taxonomy (NCBI): domain Eukaryota; kingdom Metazoa; phylum Chordata; class Actinopteri; order Acanthuriformes; family Acanthuridae; genus Naso; species Naso brachycentron. Next base: position 18,166,345 of record JAQFJA010000015.1, read on the forward strand.
TTTTTCTCCTGTTACTTCCGTCTTTACTAAGGCCCAACAGATATATCAGTTAGCCGATATTATCGGCTGATATTGGCTTATGGCAGGTACATCAGTATCAGCATATTTGTTTTCCAATAAGTTTTAAGGCTGGAAAAAAAAGCTAGGACTAGTAATTTAAAATGGTGTAATGATGTAGTTTGTCCAGCAGAGGGTGGTCATAAGTTGGTAATAAGTGTTTACTGTTTAGTGCACTGATGTTAGGAATACATTTTGTTAGATATTCTGCCTCCATTGCATATCTTTGTCACACGGATTTGATAACCACATTCAAAATATTATATATAGATTATCGGCCGATATATTAGATATCGAAATTTTCTTTCCCCTAATATCAGTATCCGCATCGGCCTAAAAAATCCCACCTTAGTTGGGCTCTAATCTTTACCACAACTCTTAAGATCTTAAAAGACATTGAACAGATCTGAAAAGGTGCGTTACCATGGCAGTCAAAAGAGTGAACCGAAGTGACGTGTGGTTATAATAGTCTGAGCGTGATCTTACTTTGAATGTTAATCAGATAATGGCTTGCGTGTTGTCTTAAAAACAAACTTATGATGCCAAAGTTGGAAACATAAGACACATTAACTTAAACATAACGGTCATTCTTTTCAGTGCTAGAAACTTTTGTGTGTCAATTGTGTTGAGTGGCGTCCAAAAATCCCAGAAAGATTAAATGTCCCAGTCTGCTGCTGTGTGTGTGGTCATATTTGTGTGTGTTTGTGCGTGATGTACAGGCTGACAGCTGTGGGTGAGGAGCAGAAAGGACACCGGTGCTCCAAAGAGTAGAGAGCTGTTTGCCTTTAATAACATGCCAGAACAGAGGGGTGTACCGCGGGGGGAAGGGGGTTGAAGGGAGGATAAATAAGTTCAGTGTACAGAACATCCTTCCTGCATCGTGCTTTACAACTGGACCTACCAACACACTGACTCCTGACACCAGTCTGCCATTAAAGTCATACTGGGACAGAAAGCAGATGGTGTTTAGGGAGCGTCGTGGAGTGGCATTTGTCCTTTGACGTTGGATTCTCAGTGGATTTTCTTTCCGTCGTCTGGCTTGTTATTTTCCCCCGCAGGACTTCGGGTGCGAGCCCAGTCAGATAAAAATACATGGTGTCTTGTTGATGCAAAGATCCAGATTGGTTGAAGAATAAGAGGTCTGTGTTCAAGATTGGGGGTCATAACCATTGCATTTATTTATTTTTCTTTACAAATTAAATTTGACTTATTTCTGTATAATGTTTAAAGAAACATTGCTGCAGTGCTAAAAACACAGTTATGGAAGAATGAATTGAGAGCGGAAACACTGAATTTTTCAAACGATCTTGACAGTCAAATCATTCATGTAATAAACGTACCTCGGGGCTTGACATCAAGCTTTTTCAGCCACTTGCTCGTCGCCAAACTTACCTGCCCGAAATGGAAAATGTAGGTCTATTAAAACATTTAAAAAAAAACAAGCAAAAAAGAAGCTTGAAAGTAACTGTAGCTTTACACTCACTGATTAACCCCGCCACACCAAAACTCAACAACAGCAGCAACAACAAAAACGTGATTATTTTCTGCAATCATCATCAGCGGTCAGCCCACAGCCAAATATCAATAATTGGCGCCAACAATCTCACAGGCCAGGATTGCCGTAAGATATTTTGTCCCACCCCTTTTACTCTTTCTCATCAAAATCGAATGAAGATGATGGATGTGGAGCGTCGTGCGTCACTTTTTCAATTTGGATTCAACACATTGAACTATTC
>JAQFJA010000015.1:18172393-18183522 GCA_029874485.1 Naso brachycentron
TGAGATCTATCTTTATTTCCCGGTGTGTGTGTGTGTGTGTGTGTGTGTGTGTGTGTGTGTGTGTGAGTCTCTGTGTGCACTTTACCAGTCTTATCATATAATTAAGTGGCATTTAATAGTCCGTCCTTAAACTCAGTGATGTCTTCACAAACAGGAGAAGAGAGGCTTTACAGTATATAATCAGTTAAACTGTCAGTGGATATTAACATTATCTGCTCTACTCCGTAATGTGATTTCTTTATTGTGTTTCTAATTTCATTAAATGGCAAAATCAAAGCCAGAATAATTAAGCAAATATTGGCCGAGAGATCCGGGAATGATACCCAATAAAAACATTATTAAAAGGAGTGAATCCTGTTCAAAGAGGGTAAACATCAAACCGTGTCACCTCACTCTCAGATGGAATATGAGCGACTACAGAGGGATCAGGGGAAGAGAGGAAAATGGCGACAATGAAGGGACGAAGAGGAGGACATATTATGTTTGACAGACAGATAAAAGGAGGAGAGAACAGCCATGATGAGGACGGCTGAAGAGCGAAGAAAGGTCACGGACGCATGAGTAAGGGACGGAGTGAAAAAAGGAAACTGGGGCAATAATGACTGGATGATGACAGACTATGGCGGATAACAGTGATTGGAGGGAAGGAGGAATGGATGTCAGGTTGCGGTGGAGAGAACAGAGGCAGAAAAATAAGCAGAAGGGGGGAGCAAAGGAATGGAATGAGAGTAGGAGATGGAGGTGTGAGAAGGAAGCAACGGAAGCGGAGGAAGAAAGGAAGGACCCCAATGCATGTGAGATGAAGAGGATTAAGGGATTGCACACATCAAGAAGGGGAAGAAAGATGTGTGGGGGAAGAAGAATGACTGATTGAAGATGGGAGGAGGCAGAGGAGGGGAGGAGGAGGCGACTGAGCAACAGAGGAAGCGGCGGCAGCGGCGGCGGCGGCGACGGCGCAGGAAGAGGCCTGCTAAACCTAGATAGCAAATGAGGATGGCGAGAGAAAACGTGAGGTGAAGTGAAAGTCTTGAGGGCTTCAGGATATCTCAGGTTTAATTCCCCCATAGGCACGTTAAAGATTGCCCCCGGAGGGACCAATCGCTCCGACATTATATGAGGAGATTCACATGGGTTTGAGCGCAGACGCGGGGCCAATGGATCATGCTTGACTAGCTCCCTCCCTGACAGAACTCTATGAAAGGATGGCAGCACCGTTCAAGCCAATTAGAGAAGCTCTGAGCCAGTTTTTAGTGTGAGATGAAGCTGAGCTCTGCCTCTGCTGGCAGATTGGGTGATGGATCGCAGACGACACACACATACACACACGCGCTCCATGCACATACATCACACTCGCCGTGAAGTGAGAAGGCTAGTGAGCCTCCATCTGGACTGTCCAGGGCTATCTTTCTTCTTCTTCTCTCACTTCATCTTTTTGCCTCCGTGCACACAGGGATGTTCTCCGTCTCTGTCCAAATTTGGCTGGAGCTTGGCTTCACTCCCCGTTTAATAAAGCTGAAGCCACGCACAGGGAGAGAGGAGAGGAGAGGAGAGGAGAACCGCAGGATGAATCGATGGTTGGATGGATGGATGGGTAGGTGGGCGGGCAGGTGTGTGAGACATCGTCAGGCTTTAATATGCACTCTTCCTCTCATATCGTTGCTTGTTTTAATATGAATAGCTACTTGTGGAGGGGAATGAATTCATAGCTGCAGACAGAGCACTACCAGCGTTATTGGCTGCACATTGAGTGGCAGCCTCCATATGTGCCAGAGCAGCTTTGCAGAGTATATAATAATAAACCCCTGAGAGAGCTGGCAAATAAAAACAACAGGGATAAAAGTACATCATATCATAACCTGCTTTCCTGGAAAATTACCCTCCCCACCAACACCGTCTCTCAGCATTTTTGCATCCAACCTGGTGTTTTTGCACTCTATTCATCTTCATCATCCTTCTTCTCTGGCAAATTTTGTTCTCATTCACCCTAACAAGCTCACATTTTCATCATGTCAACCCTCCTAAGAAATCCCTCCATCCCAAGAGGGAGTTGGAGCAGCACAGGGCTTTCATCCGCCCTTCTTCAACCCTTGTCGTACATTTGTTTATCTCTTCTTTCTCCTCCTCGACAGGTGTCGTTCAACTATTCTCTGTCCCTCTGTCAGATCTACCAAAAAAAAAGCAACATGTAGAAATGGCTTCAACTGAATCACATTGTATTTAAAGTCGCTTTCAGAGCCCAAATGCATTATTCCCTTCTGGTATTTTGGTGTTTCTGCAGTCTGCTCCAGCTGTGCCTGCTGTTGTGACAGTCAGCTCAACAGAACTGCCAACTGCAAGATGAAAAACTACATTCATCTTTGTTTCTGATAATAATGTGACCCATTCGATTATTTTCACTAATTCCTCCAGAGAATTTGTCAAATTAAATTTTCCAGACTTCCCCAAACCAGCAGCCAACAACTTCATAATGCTCCAGGAATAACACGACCAGTGGTAACCTTGTGTGCCTGAGCCACGTCCAGATTTAATTTGGTGGGTTTCATCACCAAAACAGAGAAGAAAATTGTTTCTTTTTTTTTGGAAGTCAGTTATTCAGAAAGTCAGTTAATCCTTTGTTAGACACTAACTGAATCTTGTCTTCAAACTAGGCAGCAGGACTCTTTTTTTTATTCACAGCTCTGATGCTGATGGCTAGTAAATTAAGCTGGTTGAACCTACTTTAAACCGTTAAGTTAACTCTGGATGTCCTGATTCAGCTACAGTTTTGTGATTCTATTTATGATCCACCTTGATAAAAAAGCACCACTCTATATCAGTTTGACTTGTAAAAAAACGACTTAGGGTGGTCTCACACTAGGGGGCCCGGGCCCAGATCCGAGCACGCTTGACCCTAAAGTCCAGCTCATTTGATGAGTGCGAACACAAGCACTCCGTGCTCGGGCATGTTTCACGAATCGTACCTGAGTGCTCGTGAAAAGGTGTTCTCAGGCAAGATATATGTGTACCCACGTGTGGTTCGCATGAGATGTGAAATCAACCATGCCCAAACAAGGTAGTGGGCCACAATGTGATGGGCTGTATGAGAACATTTCTGTTTTTTTCACGATGCACAGCTGTTGTCGCCTAGCAACTATGACACAGCAGTTAACTTACATACACATACAGAAGGAGCCAGAAAATTGTAGTTTGTTATTTTAATACTTAAATCTAAAAACGTATTCCTCTACTGCCACTGCTCAATCCATCTATGTGCATACTGCCACCTACTGTGAGTGACTGTGCACATGCACAAGCATGCTTGGGCATGGAGTGATGTTACTAATCTGAAAGCAGGACGGGGGGGGGGATAATTGTGCTTGGGCATGGTACAAAAGAATCGTACATGTTCTCTGGGACTGATGCGGTTACCGATATTATGGAGCAAAAAATAATAATTCTGATATCCCACATATTGACCAATATTTTAGATAAATATGTAATATTGGCTGAATTTGGTTACTAAATACTCGATAGGGTGGCATTATATCTGAGATTTTAAGAAACATCAATGCACTAAACAGTAAACACTTATTAAAAAACGAATCACCCTCTGCTGGACAACCTACATAATTACACTATTTTAAATCTCCAGTCCAAGCATTTTTTTCCAGCCTTATATCGGAGAACATATATGGTGCTTATGATATATCTGCGATAGGCAAATATCTGCTGATTATATCAGAAAACCAGCAGATGAGTTGGGGCTTACCCACAACATATCATGAGTTTTCCTCTGGAGACATACGTTAGCTCTGTCAGCATTGTTAGGGCAATGTAAGAGAAGTTCAAATTAATGTGGAAATTTTGCAATATATAGTGTTAACTGAACTGCATGTTGAACACAACAACTTCACCTCGAACTCCAGATGAGATCTGTTATTACACTTTGTGTTATGTGTTTTTAAATCATGAGGATTTAATATTCATCGACCTGAACCAGAAGATATAAAAGCTATTTTCACGTATGCAATCTAACTGTGAGAAAAGTGTTGTTGTTTTTTTTTCTTTTTTTTTCGTGCCAAGTATCTGCACAAAGTCGGCACTGCAAGAGTTGAGTCAGTCAGTCGTTGAGGAAAAAAACAAGCCATGGGCTGGATTGTTTTTGTTTACTGTTTGTCATTGGCTTGAGATGGTTTAATAATGTAGAAAAGGAGCAGTGAACCTGGGGGCAATGCATTTTACATCTCTTCATGCTTTAATTAAAGCACTGACTTCAGTGGGACACACAAAAGAGGGCTCATATCTGTACACCCACATGAAAAAACACACATAAGCACATGTGCACTCACACACACACACACACACACCTTTGACAGCATAATAATTGAGCCTACATCTCGTGAATCTGGGTCACAGGAACGCAGAGCGTGCACATCCTTTGATGTGTCATTAGGGTTCTCGATTTCCTCGAATGCAGCACTATTCAGGAAGGAGATTTCAGGTTGGCCAAGTCTCACCAGGAGAATAATTTGGCATCAGTGAATGGTTATTATCGGTTTGCACGGATTTCTGGATGTTGATACAATACTCACATTGTATCCAAATCTCCCCAAATGCCTGCACTGCTTTATAGTTTTTAATCTATATTCATTAAGAAATGCTAACAAGTGTTATTATCTTTTATTCTATCCATCTCTTCCCTCATCCAGTGTAATCAGCATCATTTTAACCTGCACCACCAAGGTACTGATTACACACACACACACACACACATACACACACACGCACCATAGCAGATCCTTTAATCTCTGCTCCTTTCTTCCTGTTGTAATCAAACATCTTCATTCATAATTGAAGTGGCGATAGCAGAAAAAGATGAGGAAATTGAGACGACGTCCGTGGGGTTTCATCGTGATTATGAGTCCTGAGGAAAGGTCTGTGTGTGTGTGTGTGTGTGTGTGTGTGTGTGTGTGCGTGTGTGTGTGTGTTCCATGATAAACCATGGCAGCGTGTGATTCTGATTCTGTTAGACAGTGTGTGTATCACAAAGCGACACGGGAGCGCTAAAAGCAGCAGATGTTAACCATAGGAGGCTAAAACATGACAGCTTGGAACTCTTCAGTGGATGCACACGCACACACACACACACACACACACACACACGCACAGGCACACACATACACATTCATACATGATGATAATGACTGGAATGCACTTGTGAAATAATACAAGCAAACAGTGCAGCAGTTTGTAAGAGTGAACATATCTGTATTGTGGCAATTGTATGCACTGGTGAGCATACACTAATAAACACACACACGCACATCCTACCAGCGTTAATGTCATAAACTAAAACTACAGCTAAAGCAAAAGTGAGCCGTTAAACAAACTGTTTTACCAGCCCACATGCACCCTGCTGTTTACTTCTGGTATGTATTGATCCTAAAATTACATAATGAGCTAGTCTGAGTCTAAAAATAACATAATCTGGTAAATGAACAAGTCACCACAAGCTCACGGGACCATTAAGAGTTGTTGGAAAGTAAATTTGATGACTTTAGGTGAAGGCAGGCTAGCACTTCCCATTGACTTCCAGTATTTGAGCTAAGCTAGTTAGCGGTGCGTGAGCTCAGCCCGTCTCTCCTTGTTACTGCTCACACAGTCGAAAGAATGGGATCTGTCTTCTTGTCTGGGAATCTGGAGGGAGGCAAATAACAAAAAAACAAAAAAAATTTAAAAAGTTGACGAGTCCTTTTAAGGGTCTCAGTAAGCCATGACAGTGAGACTGCGAGTTGGCTAGCAGGGTACCAGGACCCTGACACTCAAGCAGCTACCTGCAGTTCAGCCATGCTTATTATGTATACCTGTGCTTCTATTACTGTAATATGTCAATATAGTATATGTTCTGTGTAAAAGGCCTAAAGACCAAATGTACTGTGCTGATTCTACATGTACCGGAGCAGAAGAGAATGTACTGAAATGTCATTATTTCCTGGAAAAATCTTTTAATTTCTACCTTTAATTATATTCTTTTCTTAAAATTCCATCTCAGGTGACCAATAAAATTACTATTCATTATTTAAATCTTTTTCAGGAATTTCAGGCATTGCTGTTTGGATTTCAGTTGCACAAATTCCAAATGTGCATCTATACCTACAAACTCTGACTGAAGATTCAGTATGTTTTGCTCCCCGCTCCTCAATATCTCGTTTCAAACTCATCTGTGGGGGGTGATGAGGTCGGAGCCTGAACGTCAAACACATAAACATATATTTGCTGCTTCAATAAACATTTCAAACGTGAGTTGCCTGACTGAAATATAGATAGCTGTTTCAAGAACTTTCAAATGTGAAATCATTACATATTATGGATTTAATTACTAAGCCATTGTTAACGTTATCATTAAAATGCTTTTCCTTTTATGAGAAATCAGAAAAGCTCTGTTTTTATTTTATAGTTTTAAGATTCTAATGAGATCAAAATAATCTTTATCTGTTTACTCTGAGCATCATGTCTTCAGATACTTGAGTGTTTGTGTGAATTCTGCCACTGTCACAGAGCTATCACAGTAAAATAAAACATATCAAGCTGTTTTTACCATTTTTCAGACATCAGTTGATTTCTAATGTAAAAGACAAAAGAGCAGAAACGCCCAAAACTTAACAGAAAACATCCGTCTTCTTCATATGCAATGAAGACAATTGTATAAAAATATAAACTCATGGAAGCCCAGCTTAGCTTAATTTAATCAATTTCATTTCATTTCATTTCATTCTAGTTTAATAAAGAAAATGTCTGCAAGTTTAAGTAATGTAGACAGATGGTTTAAAGAAGCTTCAATTTTCCTGAGATTTTGTTAATCAGTCTTGCCGGGCCTGGACCGATGGCGAGCACGGTGGGGGAGGCGGGTATGTTTGAAGTCGCACCTGCATCCTGAATGAATAAGAAAAGTTCATGTTAGATAACCTTCCAATAACCTTTATTGGTCACTGCACACAGCTAAGATTAGATAATAAATGATAATATTTTTTTATCCATTTACACATGAACTTATCTTGCATCTCAAGCTTAACAATCTTCAAATCACACTCACATCTCATATGAAAGACATAATTTACAAAAGCACATTAAAGACATAAAAGCAGCATAAAATACATTCATGTTAAAAAAGAGTGCAACCTCTGAAGGAGCATAAAAGTTCATTCTGCCCCAAAAGTGCAACATCCATAAATGTAAAATCAGTCCATTAGATGTTTAAGTGAGTGCAAGAGGAGATGCTGAACCACTGAAATAAAAAAAAATTAACAATTATTGAATAACTTTATCAATTATATGTCAGTTTTATCATAACCTTAATGGCAACAAAATGTGCAGTGCACATTTATCCACAGGCCACATCAGACAACAAATGACTAAGGTTTAAAAGATAATAAGAACAAGAATAGACTAATAAATAAACAACAACAAGTCATGTTTTGTCAGAGCGCACTAAGCTGCATCTGTGTGCACTGACATGCTTCACTTACCATCATGCTGGCAGCTGGAAGTCCCATTTTTTTGGCACGACTCATCAGGTTTATGAGCGTGTCCTCATCAGGGGCCTTCAGCACCACCTTGGCCGTGCCGCAGTTCTCCCACTGTTGAACCAGCTCGAGGTTCCTGTGTTCAACCTGTCTGTAGGCTGACAAAGCAGCACTGGAACCCTGGGAAGCAATTTCCCCTTTGTTCATTTTGAGGTCAGTTCGCACCGCTATCACCATCTTGACCTCCTCTCCTTTTCTCACTCTCAGCACACTTTCCTCCTCAGTGCTGTTCCAGATCGCACAGTTTCCTTCAGCGATGTTTCTCTTCATGCTACCTTTACCAGAGCCTTTCAGCTTCAAGGTAGCTTCACTATCGCCTTCCTTCATCACTCTGGCTTTACCAGTGCTGTTTCTTTTTCTGCTCGCTTTGTGAATGGCGTTCTCCAGAAAGCTGGTACTGGTTCTGTTAGCCATCGCCCACGCGTCACTGCTGCAGTTTTCTATAGCGCTCACTTTACGGGCGTGGTTCTCCTTCATGGTGGCTTCACCAGTGTCTTTCTCAATCATGTTTTCTCCATGACTGACACTCACCATCGTGATGGCTTCCCCGGCGCCATTCTCCTTAACGTGAGCCTCACTGCTGTCATTCTTCATCATAATGACCTCACTGGTGTGGTTCTCAATAATACTGGCTTCACCAGTGTCTTTCTCAATCATACTTTCTGCATGATTGACATTCTCCATCTCCCGGGCTTCCCCGGTGCCGCTGTCCATAACGCTTTCTCCACCAGTGGCATTCTCCATTACACACATCTCACCGCTGTTGTTCTCTGTCACCATCACTTCAGCGGTGCGGTTCTCCGTAATGTTTGCTTCACTGGTGCCGCGGCCAATCTCTGTCACTTGACTGTCTTCTGGCTCGGATGTTGGGCTGAAGCGAGCCTGAAGGCGCCAGCCGAGGAGGAGGCCGCAGCCCAGTCCTGCTGCAACACCGAGACCCAGTGGACCAAATAATGAATTCATTTTGTCTCAACTGCAAAAATGAAAAAACACAAAAGTTGAGTTAATGTCACGCAACTGTCAGCTAAAAAGAAAGAAAAACTGAGAAAACAATATCATCTTTTTAAAATCAAATTAAAACATACTTTTTGACCTTAAAACAGCCGTCAACAAAACAAGTTCAAACAATACTTGAGCTGTTGTTTAAATAAACTGCCTTCAGTAGTTCAACAGCAACTTTCCTCCACGTTGTTTTTCTTTGTGCACGCTCACAGATTGTTCAGTGCTTCTGTCAAATAGCAGTAAGCTTCTCATGGACAGTCCTCAGTAACTGCATATGCCTCTAAGAACTCTCTCTTGAAACATTAGACATGATGAATGATGTCATGGATAAAATAACCTTTTTACAAAGTGGTTTAGAATCATTTATGAAAATGTGCCTTTGAATCAAAGAACTTTCACAAACTGGTTCTAGAACCACTTATGTAAATTAGTCTTTATTTTATTTATTTATTTATTTTTTCAATATATGGCTCTTTGACCAAATGTAATAAATGATTGTGTGTAAGTTTAAATACATGTATGTAAACATTGTTATTATTCATTAATTGACATTTCTTTGCAGCTTCCTGTGCCCACACAATCTGCTGTGAAAACAGTTAATCTTCTTCTTATTTTGTGTGATATCTCATCATTCAGACACAAAACTCTGTTACAACTAACATATCTGTCTACACTGACAGGTTAGAAAATACTTTTTAATTTTGTCTCAGGTCCTTTTTGGAGCAAACATTTCTTTTTTAAGACCTGTGGACACCCGAACACGCTCAAACAAAATCATACAGGCAAAGTTTAAAAAGAGCAAATATTCATGAAAGAGACGAAAATGTAGCGTGTTATCAGTGTTGGGTCCTCTCCTCAAGACATGTCTCATATTACTGATTTCTCGTTACTTTTTTCAAAAGTAATATCATTACTTTTAACTCCCTACGAAAGTACTATATTACTTTAGTCATTATATTACTTTTCCATTACACCCCAAAAGTTTGTAATTGTGTCATTTCTCCTCAAAATTCTGACATTGCATATGTGCCTCTGTGTAAATGTAAGTATAATGGCTCTTGATGGCAGCTCACACTTCAAACCAGCAGTTGTTTTTTACAGCCTTTGAATCCATATAAGTTACAGGCAGATGAAAAGAACAACTGGCTTGTTGTAGCTGAAAAATCAAGTTTTTGCTGTTTGGGCAGTGCAGGGCTACAGCCATCGTGTGTGGCTGCAGATGTCTGACCTTTGCTGGGGTCAGTTTCCATGAGCTTCATGGTGTCGTGCTGTTGTTATAGGTGTTTCAGGAGGTTTGAGGTTGTATTTTTGGGGGTGGAAAGAGTCTTAGTACCTCCTGGATGCAATGTCCATTTGACATTTATGTTGTAATTGTCTTTGCTCCTGTAGCGCTTGAAATAGTGGGCACATTTCCAGGCATGAAAGTCCAAGTTTCTGTCTCAAACTCCATTGTTCTCTGTAATTTTGAAACACTGCAAGCTGCAAATGCTGCGCCTGAGTTTTTAGTCACGTAACACTTTACAGCATGTCACAATTAATATAACATTTTCGATTAGTAGTAATAATATCACTGGAGTTTTATCAGTAATCCATTACACTACTCATTGCTAAAAAAAAAGTAATGTGATTCCAGTAACAGGTTACCATGTAACACTGCGTCTAACCCCTTCATTCCAATGTTATTCTGCCAAAAGTGTGTCCTAACTTCTTTTAAAATGTCCCAGACACTCACACTCACTCACTGACAGACACACACACACACACACACACACACACACACACACACACGGTCAGGCAAACAGCTTTGATTTATTTTCCCGCGAGACTCAATGCATTTTTGCGTCCCTTATGAGCTCGTTGTGAAATTCAACAGGCCCTGTTTAAATAGGATAGAGACAAGTGTGTGTGTGTGTGTGTGTGTGTGTGTGTATATGTGTGTGTTCAGGGAATGTTAAGTCACGACTTGCTCTGACCACAGACTTTGAGGCCTTCCTGAAGCACACACACATTATCAGTGAGGTGCTAGGTTTCTCAGCCTGAAGATAAACACTGAACATTCATGACTGCCTCACTTTACAGCTTGTTGACTCTGTGATTCTGACTGTTAGACAATCTGGTGGCCTGATGGAGACACTGTAGGGTGAAATACCTCTGTGTTTGTGAGCACATGCAAGGTGTTGCAAAAAAGCAAACATTTGCACTACATCAGTAAATTTGTGTGTGTTGGAATCTTGCATTTTACAGAAGCATATTGGGACAGTAAAGTTACATTTTCATAATAACCAGTACACCTGATGGTTCATCAAAACATCCGGATATCATGCCTGGTTACAGGAGACTCTGCTGGACACATTTTAAAAAATTTTGGACCAAAAATTATGAGGTCCAGTCTGAACTAGAACATCCAACACATTTCTTTAAAGGCCCAAGAGAAGGTTTAAAGTCATTGTCTGAAAAGCTCATCATGACTTCTGGCGATGATTATGGGAAAAAGCTTTACAATCACTTACATGGTCTGGGTGAATACTCAATTCCGATTGGCTTGGTATCTTTTAAAAAGTGGTA
>JAQFJA010000015.1:18183622-18195002 GCA_029874485.1 Naso brachycentron
GTTTGGTCTGTGTGTGTGTGTGTGTGTGTGTGTGTGTGTGTGTGTGCGTGTGTGTGTGTGTTTGTGTGTTTGTTTCCTGCAGTACAGCTTCAGGACAGACAGAGGTGCAACACGCAGCCTCTAATGCCAGATGAACACTGAAAAATATTTTAACTTCCTGCTCTGAGCTCGTTGTCTCACCCATAAACAGTCTAAAATGCCTACGAATTTTTTTTGTTATGGTGATGAGATGAGGCTGGGATCAGAAATGAATTGATATTGTTGTGGAATCAATCGCGTAAACACTCATAATTGACAATTTAATTGCCAGCAGAAGAGGAGACATAAAAAAAAACATTAACTGAAGTGCCTGAATTATTTTCACTTTGCCCTGTCGCATCAAATTAGTTGAATGACTTTTTTTTGGTGGGAATTTATTTTTTTCTTTGTATAAAATCGTGCCATCTCCCAATTTAATGTCATTTATATGATGATTTGGGTTTTATTAGGGAAAATGACTGAATCTATTAGCAGGGTAGGGGGGCCCATCAGAGGAGAAGTAGCCTGCCTGCGTCTGCCCAGTGAGGCTTCACGAGATGATACGTCTTCTGCTAAGGCGAGTTGGCTTTGCTCACACACACACACACTCGCACACACATCATCATCAGAGACTGGAAGATATGGTTGCTGCCCGCCTCTGGACGCTTCTCAGCCCATGATGGCAGCTAAACCACCCACTGTATCTGCAGCTGATGTAACACCGACAAAAAATAGCACTGATATCCGAGGTTAAAGGTGCCAGATTTTGACAAGCTATGTCATCATTATCAGCCTGTTACTGTGTGTGTGTGTGGCAGAGACACAGGGGGGGGCTCAAGGTATTTTCTTTCACAAATCCTTGGCAGAGACACAGCAGGCATAGGATGTTTGAAACTCTCTGTGTGATATAGGGTGTTAGCTTTAGGTTCTCTTCTAAATCTGCCTAAAGGGCAGAAATACTCCATGATTTTAGCTGTAAGTCAAACCCTGCAATCCTAATACAGCCAGGGGAAAAAGACAGCCTCTGCCATAATCAGGCGGCAGCACGATAAGCCCCTCAGAATCTAAACTGCATTTCGCCCCTTCTCTCCTCCTCTGCCTCGAGATTCATTTCACAAATGCAACTCTGAAGAGAGCAAAGGGTTGCACGGAAGAAAAAAAGCATCCATCACTCTGAGGCGCTATCAAATCCATCTGCCGAGGTGTATTATTTGAGACATACTCCTTATCCCCTCCTTTCAAGTGGGCGTCTTTGCATTTTTTTAGCATGACCAGGTCGTCAAAGGATCAAAGCGCCGGCGGAGCAGCAAACCAGCGACTGTTTAACATCTTAACAGGTAGAGAAAAGGATATCTAGCCCGGCATAAGGCTCGTCTGGCAGGCAGAAAAGAATGGGCGGTGTGAGGAGAGAGGAGAGGCAGTGATGTCTGAGAGCTGAAAGCCAGCTAAGCTACTGTGGACTATATAGTTGTTACATGGAAGATTGTCATATAAATTACCATGTAAATGTTTAGAATTACAGTATAATTTATCAAAAAGACTATTGTAAAAAAAGATGAATGTCTCTGCTGTGAATTCCTGAGATGTCAACAGGTTTTTATTTGTTGGAAAATCTTTTCGGCGAGCTCTCAACACACACACGTGCACGCACACACACGTACCATAAGTTTCTGCCTCTAATATTTCTTCTTGTGAACCTAAATGAAAAGAGGAGTGATGCAGAATCATCTCTTTTGTTGCAGGGGAACATGGGGGTTTATGGGGAATGTGAAAAGCAGAAAATACTGCACATAGCACCTTTGTCAGCTGTCTGTGATAGAAACTTGAATGTTCTCACATAGTCAAAGTGACTTTGTGAATAAAAAAAAAAACACCCAGAAAAAGCTTTTTCACTAAAAATGCTTAGCCACAATGAGGCAGCTTCGATTTTTGGGGACTATTTTAGGGATCAAGATGACATGATATGATGTCGACACATTTCTGGCTCAGCAGCAGCAGCAGCAGAATGTAATAATAGAAAATGTCTCCACTAAAAAAGTACAAAATTCTACAGTGAATGAGAACTTTTTGTGTCTGTCCTTCCAAATCAAAGAGCAGATGATTCTCTCTCTGACAGTCCACTTATTCTAAAGACAAGGATGTGTATCAATCAATTGATCAATATGTATTAAAGCAACAAGATATATTGTATGAGATAGAGCAAGTTTAAAATTTTCACAAGTAAATGTTTCAAAATCCTGTTGAATTGCACTGATCACATCTTAATCAAAATGCAACAAGAAAATCCCTATGAAATTATTTATTTGTATCAAATTCTTTTTTTATTTTTTCCAAAATTCTGTTTTTTCATTTTAAATGATTGGAATTCAGCTTTTTTGTTTTAGACTCTTATGCGGGGGTTTTGGTCAAGTGATGTGCGGGTGGTCCTACTCATTAGCGACTCCCCCAGAACGTTCTCCTCAGATAAGTGTTCCCTTTTTCTTCTGAAAACAGAATTTCAGTCAGTTCGATCAGTTCCGTGATATTCTGTGTCTAACAATAGATTCTGATTTTTATTTACTAATTCTGCGATTCTGTCCGCAATTCTGTGATCATGGAAATCATCAGGCCCTACATAGGGTCGATGCTGATTCCAATATCAGAGTAAGAAAATTCCGATATCAGATATATCAGCCAATATTCCCAATATAATATTTTGAATGTTGGCTATCAAATACATGTGACAAAGATACATAATATAGGCAGGATATATAACAAAGTTTGTCCCAAACATCAGTGCACTGAACAGTACATACCTCACACGTGACCAGTTAAATAACGGACTGCCCTCTGCTTGACAAACTGCGTTATTACACCTTTTTAAATTACTAGTCCTAGCTTTTTTTCTGCTTTGAAAAACTGTTTTAATATTGGCACTTCAAGGAGAATATATACGCTGATATTGATATATCTGCGATAGACCAATATGGGCCGATAATATCTGCAAACCGATATATTGGTCGGGCCCTTACCTAAACTCACATGGCCAACAAGAATCAACTCTACTTATCTCTGTCTTCACTCATTTTAAAGAAACCCAACGATGCTCTCTTCAGATGTGCTGTGTTGACACCATAGAAAGAAATGACTGTTTTGCTTCTTTGAAATTTGTTGGAATTGACAAGAATATTGTCAGAACATTGGCTGTTCAATATGAAGGTTTGACAGTTTGTTCTTTTTGCTGCATGGTAGCTCGGTGGTTAGCAGTATTGCCTCATATTAAGAGGGTCCTGGGTTTGATACCCAGCTGGGGCAGAGCCTTTCTATGTAAAGTTTGCATGTTTGCAAAAAAGTTGTGCCCTTAAATGAGGTACTGGCTCAGAATCTGGAGTTGGCCCCCGGGCGCTGTGCTGTGGCTGCCCACTGCTCCTCAGGGATGGGTTAAATGCAGAGACCACATTTCACCATATGCTGTCAGGTGACCAACAAAGTACCTTTACCTTTTTGATTTCTATCTCAGCAGCACGCTAAAGTAAATATCTGCGTCTGCGTATGAGTCTCACATTTCATTTGTAAGGCTTAAACGCTGTGAAAGCTGATGTGCCTCACATAATCAACAGTATTTTGGAAAAATGTCACCATTTATCTTTAGCACTTATTCTTCTATAGTGACACAGAAAACCTCATTGTACACACACACGCACATAAACATACACATGAACACATGCGGCCTCCATGTCATCAACAAAGCCAGCTCTGGCTTCACGCCGCTCCGATGGTGTCCCCCCCGGTCTGTCTCCTTGCAGTCATAACAGAACATTACTGCATTTACCACAGATTTACAACACTGAGAGAAATATTCAGAACATCTGATTTTGAGCATCACTGATGAAAAATGTCATGGCATGTCTCTCTCTTTCTACTTCTCTTTTCCTCTCTCTCTAGCTTTGGTTGCTGCATCCACATTTAATGCTCTAAAAAAACGACACAAGGTCAGATTACAAGCATCAAAGCAGTATCAGAACTCTTCTGGTCGGCGTTCAACAATTTAAAACAATACAGAAGTTGCACTTAAAAGTGGACACATAACCCATTCAGTGCATCTGGGTCCTCTTTGTCATCCGTGATGTGAAGACGTCAGATTTTCACACCGTCACAGAGTTAAAGGGGCTCAAGCCGGCTTTAGTGAGATTCGGTGGATCTGGTGCCCCCATACTGTGATGTTTATCATTGTGATGTTTATCATGCTGTTGAATTGTCCTGTTTACAGTAACACAGCTAACAAGAGTTTAACTTTGTTTGCACCTCAGCTTTGAGCTTCTCTCATCAGTTATATACATGTTTTTAAGTGCACCACCAACTAAGAAAATGTTTTCATTTCTCCTTATTAAACTGTCCTCAGTTAAAATGACATGACATTTTTGTAAGCCTTCATCAAATTAAAGTAGTTTGTTTTTTGCACATTAAGCCTTATAATAAGGATATTTATGATCATATTCAATGTTCAACAGCATTATTATGACAAATGGTGCAGTCACGAGAGCTGGAGCTCTTTGCTGACGTCACTGCTAGCTGAAAACAGCTGAAAACAAAGGAGGTGAAGGAGCACATTAAGTGCTTCAACAATCCGTCCAAAAACGCTCGTTTTAAAAGATGAGACAACCGCTGAATGTTTAGTGGTGTCTTCTCAGGTTCCAACATGACAATATGAAGTTTAACAGAGGCTAATAGGCCGTAAACGGATGTTTGTGTCCTGAAGCAGCTGAAAGAGCTGTTTCCGGGTTAAAAGCTGTAGTTCAGCTACTACACATAATTGTCTCGTCTTTTAAAACGGCATACTCCTTACTGGACACTTGATGTGCCCAGTAAGGAGCTCCAGCTCTCGTGACTGCACTGTTCGTCATAATAATGCTGTAGAACATTGTATATGATTGTAAACATCCTTATTATAAGGCTTCATGTGCTAAAAAACAAACTTCTCCTTTAACTCTGTTACTGTAATGCACTTATTGACCAAAAAATTTTAGCAAGACACAGATATTTTTTCCAGGGTCCTGGGGACTCATTACTTAAAAAACCAACCGTCAACATCACTGGTCAGGGTCAGGAAACCTCAACAGGTTTGACCACAAACTTAACTTCCTGAACAACACTGAAGATTAAACATTGATGATATTTAATTGGAGGACGATCTAGGGGAACATTTTCCTTTAAATCCGCACATACTGAGATTTTCCTTGAGAAAATAACCTCTGCTTCATCCAAACATGTATTCAGATTTTTCCCCTTTCCATCAATCTCACTCTGCCTCCTATTCTCCTCCCTTCTGTCTTGAAATCCCTTTTTGCCCCACCCTGCCTCTTTGTGTTCCCACGTCTGTGTCTGTCTTTATCTTCCCCCTTTAAAAAGGGCCGATTCCTCCTCCTTTGTTAATGTGACAAATCTTCTCTAATGACTCTGCAGTGGCTCGAGGCGTCTCGCGCTGAAAAACTAACCCCCTTTTCTTCAGACCCTTCAGTCACTCCTGCACATTATTCCGCCCTCTGTGAAGTCTTTTAAAGCCTATCTGAAATTTTTTGACAAACTCGTCCTGTGGAAAACAAAATGAAAAGATTTCCTCAGTATCATTCATTTCCTCCCCATCAGCACCTCCCTTCGCCACCGCCACCGCCACCCCGACTACAATGACAGACTTTGTGCATCACAGGCAGCTGTCATGTTGACGTTTCTGTCATAAAACACGCATGCAAACTCAAGCTTTTTGTGACATTCATGTCTGACACTTGAAACTCTTTTGAGAAGCTCATCCTACTCAAGTTGGAGCTCTCTTATAGGTGTTCTTTTTGATTTTTGGCTTTACGTTCTGCTCTGCGTCAAGAGGCATATATGGAGTTTAGTCCAGAGCTGAGGGTTTGAGAAGATTGCCACACACTCCGGTTATCTGTCAACTCACTCCACCACCTCTCCATTTCTGCATGACAAGATACATCACTGCCATAGCAACAATAGCCTCCCTCAGCCCACGGAAAGAGGAGAAGAGAATGGAGGATCTTGGCTGCCGTCTAAGTTAGTCAACATACTAGTGAGAATGAAATCTATAAGTGCATTTGGGGGTCTCGCTTTCTCTCTGCCGTCAGTCAGCGCATGGATGTGGCCACATAATGAAATGATTTAACCTCAGAGCAAGAGAGACGAAAGTGGAAAAAATAGGAGAAAGAAGGGGAAGAACTCTTTCCTCCTCTCTCTCCTCCTGTCAGGGGTGGCGGTGCAGTGCGTTTGATGCCTGCGATAAGACTCTGTGTGGCTAATGAGGAAAGCGCAAGGCACACTCATTAAAATGTGTGTATATGTGTGTGCAAGTGAGAGAGGGGAGAAACTCATTAGAATTCTTCCTCTCTCAAAGGCCAAGTTAGTGAGGAGAATAGAGCCGTGGCCAAGCAGCCTGTTGCTCTCTTTGTCAGCATGGAAATATGAATTCACACACATTCATAAATGCATGTATGAAGTGAGGTTAAGCTAATGTGGAATGTTGCCACATTTTTGCAGAAGTCTACACATCCTAACCATACTGTTGATCATATTCATGGCATTTCATAAAATATTCCAAAAAGTCCAAAGTATGATTCAGACTGTTACCACTTTTTGGTTGTGAAAGATACAGATATAGCATCTTCTAACATCATACATCATTCAAAGTCGCTATTGAAGCCAATGAGAGTAGGTTGACCAGATGTTACTGTACTTAATGTACTTGTTTACATCGTTTTAATGAAAACATACTCATTTTTGAGTCTTGGATTTTAATTTAGGACTTCTATAGAGCAGCTAGACACAGCAGATTGAACAGTAAAGTCTTTAGATCTTCAGAAAATTGTGACCTGCGCCCTCTGTCTACCTTGTATTTTCTGCATCCTCTCAAATCGGTCTGTGTCGGTTCCTCCTCCCCCTTTCCCTCACTCACACCTCCGTACTCTGCTGTACTCACGATCCCTTTACTGACACAAAATAAACACACCTAGGACACTGATAAAATGTATACTGCGTGTTGCTTCTCACTCTTTAACACGACAAAGCAACATGCAGCTCTTTAGCAGCAGTTTAGCTGTTAACCTAGCGCATGTGCTTATGTTGAGAAAGTAAATAAATCCACATGCAATAAATCTACAAGAAACAGGAACACTATCAACTTCTGTCTGGTGCTTGCCTCTTTAGGAAGGTTTAACAAAGTTAAATGTCCTTAAATTCACCGGAAAAAAAACCCAAACAATTATTGGACCCATCTCGACCAATAATTCATGCAGCAGAAGGTGGAGCGCAGCAGTGTCTGAACAGAGCGAGGGGGGGCAGGAACAGCACTGTGTGCATGAGCTGGCATGCCTGTATAAGGAAGTCAAGCGCGCATTAACGCCACTGGGAAAACACTGTTACAAAACACTGTAAAACACAGCATGCAGAGCCAACTGAAACAGCCTACAGGGCTCACTTCCAAATGCATGAACCTCATTATGTGACACTTTGGCATCGATTAACACGAGTATCTGACACTGTAACAACATTTATAGGTCATAAAAGACAAAAAAATTGATCATATGTATAAAAAAGAGAAAAAAGAACACAATAAAACAACGAAGTGAGAGAAAAACAAAACAACACCCAACCATCCAAAGCCCCCCACCCCCAGCCCGGCCTCTCATCCGTTCTGTGCTTGGTGGAGTTTGGAGGATCTATAGCTGTCCTTTAATAATGGCCGACCTTATTACAGGAGCATACAGGGAGGGAAGAAACAGCCTGATTCTGATCCTAGTTAATGATACAGGTACTTTTTATGTACTGTGTGTCATGAATATTAATGCAGTGTTTTGCAAACTGTTAAAATTTGAATTATAAATGAGTAAATAGGGAAAAGCCAACAAACACAACTCATGGTCTTTATTCTTTTCCCTGCAGAATGAGCTTTGCTTCTGGTTTTCTGCAGCAGCAAAGTTTTTTCCTCTTCTCGTCCCTGAAGGTTCGTCTCATCTAAACTGCAGTTTTTTCTTCATTAAAATCTGTTTTTAATAAACTTACTGAAGGCCAGCGATGGATGAAAAAATAAAACCAAAGCTGGATCTAAAAATGCTAAATATTCCGGCTGAAGGACATCAGCGTACCTGCATTGTCCGTAGCAACAAGGTAGAGGAAGAGGAGGCGGTCAGGGTTTCATGTTTTATTCATACAGCAGAGGAGAACAGAGAAAAGCTCTTCATACAGAAACTCACCCAGATGCTGTGGTCAGGAGGTTTAAAATAGATCTGGGAACAAATGGACAACAGGAACGGTGCAGCTCAGAGCGTTCGCTCTTTATTAGTGTGAACGGAGCTCACATTCATCATCACGAGTCAACGCGCTCGGCTGCCGCTGTGCTGGCTCCTCTGTGGGCTCTTACAGCTTCACTTTTTATTTCTTACGCTGAGCTGATCGTTAATAAGTGACTGTGGCGTGAGAGGTTGATAATGGCTCCATAAACAGTCATAAAATATTCATGTTTTTGCCATTTGCCTTTTTCAAAATGTCCTGTGAAGCAAAAAGGAACATTCAAGAAAAACATCTGTGGTTCAGCGGAGACTTGAATCCAGACTTCAGTGTGACTTTCTGCATGAGAAGGATTTAACCTCAAGATGAGATGAACGCGGTCACATGTTCAGACAGGATGATGTCATAGTGTTTCAGAGTGTCATGGATTCACTGTGAGGTTGAATAAAGTTTATTTGTGTTCCTGCAAAAGTAAATATACAACTGAAAACTTCTCGTCCTTTTGCACGAGGAACTGTAATCCATGAAGTATTGAAGTAACTAGTAACAAAAGCTGCCTGACAAATGTAGTGAAATAAATATTACAGTACTTGTCTCTGAGATGAAGTGGAAGAGTGTAAAGAAGTATAAAATGTAAATACTCAAAGTAAAGGTACCTTGAATTTGTACTTAAGTGCAGAACTTGACTGCGTGTACTCATGTACGTTCCACGGTGGCACACCGTGCATGTCTGTCTGTCTGTGTGTGTGTGTGTGTGTGTGTGTCTGTGTGTGGGGGTGTGTGTGGGTGTGGGGGGGTGTGGTGTGTACTGGCAGGTGTGTTGGATGTTGTGCATCATGTGTTTGTGTGTTTGTGTTGTAGTGTGTGCTGGTGTGTGTGTGTGAGTGTTATTGGGCTGTGTGTGCAGTTGTGTATGTTTGTATGCCTGTGTTGTTTTGTGTGCTGGTGCCAGTGTGTGCTGGTGTGTGTCTGAAAGTTTGTGTGTTGCATTTGTTGTTGTTTCTGTGTGTTAGTGTGTGTGCTGACATTATTTTGGGTTGTGTGTGTGTTGATGCATTTTTGTGTTGTGTATGTGTGTGTTTGTGTATTTGTGTTTTTTGGGTGGCTGTGTTTTGTCGTGTGTGCACTGCAGGTGTGTATGTGTGTGTTTTTTTTCCTGTGTTTATTGGGTTGTGTGTGCAGGTGTGTATGTTTGAATGTCTGTTGTTTTGTGAGCTGGTGCCTGTGTGCGTTGGTGCGTGTGTTAGGGCATTTTGTTTTTGCATGTGTGTGTGTTGTTGTGTGTGCAGGTGTGTGTGCAGGTGTGTGTCAGTGTGTCCTGTGTGTCATGTGTGTTGGACTGTGCTGTCATTCCTCAGCCTGCAGTGTGTTCAGTGTTTGTGTGTGTGTGTGTTGAGCAGGTGTGTGTGGCGGCAGGTGGAGTCAGATGAAGTCATCAGGCGCCGCAGCAGGAAGCTCACAAACAGCCGTTACATTAAGACAAAAGGAAAACGAGCCGCAGCTGTGATGAGCTCCTGCTTCATCATTTTGTCTCTTTAAAGCTTCATTTGAAAGAAACGGCCGTGCTCGGCGTCTCCGGCAGTAAAATGTTCTTCATCACTTCATTGAAGAGCCGGAAGATGCTGAATATTTGTGCAGCTTGAAGCTTAAAGTCACATTAGAATTCATGAGTTTTGTGGAAGCACAAAGAGAGCTCATCCCTCTGTATTCATTCAGTTCAAAACGCCTCCTGAACACACAGAAAACTGGAACGTCTGCGTCTTTGAGCATGATGGGGATTTAAAGTCCCATCATGCATCACTGATGGCGGTATTTCACATGAACGTCATGCCCCGTCCCTCTCCTGTTTCACGTCTCTGCTGAGGATGAGTTCTTTGCTTTTAGAAAACCAAATCAATACGGCGCAGCGTCCCTGAGCAGGTTTCACTTCTCTCTGAAATGAAAAACCTGTGTGTATGTGTCTGTGTGTGTCTGTGTGTGTGTGTGTGTGTGTGAGAAGTCTTCCCTGTGGGATTGTAACTAAGTACATTTACTGTAATACTTATTATTTATCTGACAGCTTTAGTTTTACACACAAAAAGACTTCTTAAAATATGACGTTTTGTTATGAATTAACTACCCAACAGTCTATCCAAGTATAGCTGCAATAACTGATCTTTTCATTAATTAATAGGGTCACTATCAGAGGCTGTTGTAAACAATTGTTCCAGTCATTTTTTCTGTCAAATCATTTCCTGGTTGCAGCTTCTCTCACATGTAGATTTGCTGCTTTTCCTTTGAATGATGTGAGTGTGTTTGTCATCATGTGGAGCTTTGGACTGCTGTTTGGACGAAAGGCGTCACTTTGGCCTCTGGCCTCATCATTTTAAGAATTTCTACAAAGCAAACAATCATTGGATTGATGCAGAAAATAAACAGCAGATTCAACCTGAATGAAA
This sequence comes from Naso brachycentron, assembly GCA_029874485.1. NCBI lineage: Eukaryota > Metazoa > Chordata > Actinopteri > Acanthuriformes > Acanthuridae > Naso > Naso brachycentron. The sequence goes on from JAQFJA010000015.1 coordinate 18,194,350, forward strand.
AGAAACTTTAGTTGCAGTCTGATACAAAATGAGCTCCAGCTCAACCAACTCCAACAGGAAAATCCCACTCTGACGTGAACGCGGGAGTCGCAGTAATGCTGTGCTGAATGAAAGCGGCGGATGAACATCGTGTAAAGCACAAACTCTGAGCAGTGAGTCTGTCTGTGCTGCAGCAGTGAAAGGGTTAAAGGATGTGCAGAGCGCTGGAGGTCCTCAGAGCGGCAGACTGAAGATGAAGTATTGACATCCGTCTGTCCTGGAGTCAGGGTCGCCGTGGAGGGGGGGTTTAGAAAACGAGTCGGGGGGAGGTGGAGGCTGGGTGGCCATGACGACAGGGCCAGGCTCAGGGGATTTGAGAGGTGGATGTGCCTCCAGGCGGCGACTGCTGCCACGCTCCGTCAGCTCCTTTAGTTCTGCTTCGATCCAAAAGAGGGAATTATGTGCATTTCAAATCCCTGTTTCTGTTGTAAAATGTATGAGGGCGAGGAACCTGAACACAACACGGCGTTGTCGACTCCAAACACACGCACACGCACAGAATATAAGCTGAGCGCCTCAGATAACACAGCGTGGACACAGACACACACACACACACACACACACACACACATTTCTCAGAACAAAACTCACTCAAATATTTGCATTTCTGTTTG
>JAQFJA010000015.1:18203242-18224290 GCA_029874485.1 Naso brachycentron
CACTTTAACTAAGTGTTTAACATAAAATAAGTAGAAGTAATTCCAATTTCATTTGTTCATTCAGGGTCAGGAAAGAATTTGGTTTTAGAAATGAACTGGCATCCTGTGCTGTTTTGCATGTTTCAGGTTCTTCCTGTTAAGACTGCGCTAATTCAGGGCCAAGCAGTAAAGCTGCACAGCCCTCATAGAGTGCCTAAGTTATGCCCCTTCCAGTGGACCCCATGGGACTTTATTTCAGGAAAATTTTGTACAGTAGTCAATTGATAGAGACAAATCAGAAAATAAATTCATGGCACAGTATTTAGTTAAAGGGAATACATCACTTTAATCGTGTTATTTCCTGCTTTCTAAACAGTTGTGAAAGACACCAGGAAAAATGCCAGGATTTGAGATGCCATTTAAACAGAATTATGTTTGCTCAGAGCACACAAGTTTGCATATGACTGGTTACTGATAAGCAATGGCTAATTTTTAAACGTGCTGCTCTCACTGCACATTAAAACACATCACGGCTATATTGTATCACTTCCAACAAACCTCACAGCGAACAATGCAGCAAAACTGCACCACAAATCTGTTTTAAGAGAATATTTTCTGCTTGAGCTCTGCTTGAAAAAAAAAAAAGTGCCGGTACTCTCCTTATTCACCTGTTGGCATGTGAATTGGGCAGCCGGTATTGGTGAATCCTCAAATAATAGTTTACGTTCTGAATTTTCATAGTGAATAAAGGATACTAGAAGATAATTCTGATTTCTGCTAAAACAAACTAGGTGTACCTTAACTTTTCTGCTTTAGTATTTGACAATGTAGGCCTATATTTGTCTGTCGCAGAGCTGTGTCTTGATCAGAATCTGTTCCATTTCCTGTTCTCTTTGTGCCCTTTTGGAGCCACGCCAACATTAACTCTCTATTTTTTTTAAATTTCTTTGCTTTTCCCTTGTTTATCCAACACTGTTGTGAAGTCGCTCAGAAACGCAGCCGGTGGTTGTTGACAGACGGCGGAGCACGGAGCAAACCCGCAGCAGAGCCATTCCGGAGCATTCATGCAACCTTTGGAATCCCAGAGTTAACGTTAATGAGACGTTCCACTTCTGCAAGAACAAACGAGTTAGCGTCACATAGTCAGCGAGAAAAGAGAGAGCCAGAACATTAACTTACATTAGTGCGCCTGAATGTAATCAATCCCCAAGAGACACTCTGATATGGAGAGGACAGGAAAGTGTACTGGGAGCTTATGAGATTTCCTGGTATGCCGTAAAAAGTCCTAGTACGCAAGGGGGTAAAATCTAGAAGTTGGAGTACTGTGTACATGTACGTACCGGCCTACTTAAAGCACTGGCCTGAGCTTAACTAAAAGCTCAAGAACACAGAAACCGTCAGGAGGTGTCATGCACTACAGACAACATTATCTCCACTTCACCTGAAGTTTTAGTCCTGATGCTGTTGTGACAAATATAAGCGAAACACTGGAAAGTTTGCAGATTTTGAAACACTGTATGTGGAAATGTTTAGGCTACAGGAACAAAATTGACTTGACTTCACATTTGCCTTTCTGTTCCAAATCACATACAGTATGCAGAGGCATCTTCTAAAACCAATACATGTGTTAACAACTGGAGGCTTGTTATTACCCTGAAGGCATCATTTCCATTCATATCAGGACACTATAAAAGTCTGCCTTTAGAGACTTGACCTTGCTGTTTTCACTGAGAGCTGTTTCCTATTGATGTATGGCCAACAACCAAACCCTGTTTAGATTTACAGTAACCTAAACAAACAGCTGAAGTAGCACACAAGGACACACTGGCCTGCACAAAAGATTAAAAGTTATAAAACCAATAACCAAACCTTGTGCACTCTTGAGGGCTTCCTAGTTTCCACCAGTTTACTGCTCATCAGTTACAGTTATTAGTGCATATGATGCCAAAGAACTATATCATCTGATATTTCATAAAGCCAATACTGGCCGTGATATATCAGTTCTCACTGAAGTTGTTTCCCAAGTGCAGGAGGGTGTGAATAAAGACAGAGTGAGAGGAGACATGAAAGTGATTTTCTCTCTGCACTCCTAATTACTTGTCTTCCTCTATCTCTAAAAATAAATTCATATTTCGTAAGGCGTCTTTGCTTTAGCACACTGCCACCGCAGCCAAACTGTCTGCGTGCCATCCGGTGTCATTTTGATCATGGATATTTAGCAAAGGGAGACGCATGGAGAAAAAAAGCATATCTTCCAATTATCTGCGCTGACGGTCTTTGCAGAGCCGTTGACCTCAACCTCCTTGTATCTTAGCAATTTAATTTAACCCCGGCTGTGTGTTGTACGTGCTAATTAGAAAGCATTTCAAAGAGAAACTCACACCAGGAGCTCCAGAGAGAAAGAGACGCAGAGCCGGAAAAGAGAGACGGAGATGGAGATAAACACTTAAACTTAAGAAGATGTAATAGCTGTGAATTTTTTTCAAAGAATGTCTCAAACGCCTCAATGGCTTTATGGCATCGATGAGCTGCAACTCATCAAAAATAAGAAAAACCATGGGAAAGAAATAGTCTTTTCTGTCATGCTGCAGGTGACCTGCCATTTTTCTTACAAACCTCCATTAGAATAACTGAAAATAAAGCTTGTTTTTAAAAGAAAGCCATTCTCTTTTCTCATGCAACTAAATGATATGAGCATAAAAAGCTGAGTAAATCATATCTCAAATTAAAATGGAGAGCAAACTGGTTTTAGACATGTTTTGGTTGGTGGGATGAGGAGCAGATAAAGCCGAGAGGATTATAAAATGTGAAGTAAAGCAGGGTGGGAGGGGGCTGTCCTCATCCAAATCCATTACTAGAGTCTGCAGAGCTGAGAAGGTCCCATGTCCAATTAGCTGTTTCATCTCCAAGTGGAAATGTGACTATAGGGAGACGCTGCCCGGCAACATTACCTCCTCTCCAATAACTTACAGCTATCAGGAATGAGACTGTGAGAGTGTGTGTGCATGCGTGTGTTTGTGTGTGTGTGAATCCTCAGCACAGCACTGCTGGTTGTCAGATTGTCCCATTAATAAGCCTTGGCCTTTATTACCACTTAGCAAGCTCCTTGTGTGTGAGTGTGTCTTTCTGCCAAATGTGCTTCTTATGCTGCCTCCCTAAAAGTGAAATCAAACTCTGCATGTGTGTCTGTGTGTGCAGATGTGTGTGTGTGTTTGCACCTCAGACATGCTCATACGCGTCGCCGTCAGTGTGTCAGATTACTTTTTAAGGCGGATTGCCATATACATGACTTTGCGTTTCCTCTGTCACTTTGAAGTTTCCGAGAGCGTCTTTTCGCATCACCTACTGTAAGGCTGTGCGCATTTTTGTGTGTGCGTGTGCCAGCATGTTTGCATGTATTATTTACTTATATATTTATTTTGCAGCATGGCGTGTACTTTGTTTGCAGGGATTACAGACGGTGGGAGCTCAAGCCTCTTAGCCCCTCACACGCTGCCACAGCTGCCTGCCACTTCTAATGACACTTCAGACTAAGACTGGCTAAGTCCATAGGCAGGTTTATTAGTTTAGAGAATGCTTGAATGCATACAGCCTCTTTTTGGATGAATATGTGTGTACTGTATGTGTGTGAGAGTGAGCGATTGCCTCTCTCAGGCAGCTCTGACAGGCCTGTAGAGTTTAAGCGAGAGGGATGCTGTACACGGGGAACACAAACGTCGGCTTCGACACGTCCTGACACAACGCGTCAGCATACAAACAACTCCATTATTTAATGAAGGATGCAAATGTAAATCTCTGTCTTTCTCTCCCTGATGACTTGAGCTAGTTTCTTATAATAATGTCATTTAATCGTGTCTCATTGTTTATTTGACAAGGCCTCCCTCAGGAGCTGTTACTGCACTTTGTATTCTTTGCATGCGCAGGCGTGTGTGTGTGTTTTTCTGTGTCCTTCGCAAAAAATGTCTTTGTTATACTTCCAAACTCTCTCTCGGTCTGTCTAATTTACCTTTTTAGACCCAGACAAACACAATAAAGCCAGAGCAGCAGTACAAATGCACATTTGGCATCATTTCTGGCTTGTTTGTATTTAATTATTTTTTTGGTGGCAGGTACTAAGCAGGGCTGGCTGCTAAGGCTTGGGCCACACATCCTGCATGTGCCTCAGCAGCTTGTGTGCATCGTGGAGCTGCTGCATCTTGCTCACTTGTGTTGTCCACACAGGCAGCAATTCTGCTGCGGCGCTGCTTCTGCCAGCTTTGTCTTTCCATATAGAGTTTTCCTTTGATAATTCCCATCAATATTTAAATGTTTCGTGTCATTCTATCCTGTCATTCATGTCAGTCTGTGTGTTGTACTGAAGCTGCTGAGTCCCACGTCAACACTGCACAAATCAGTAGAAAGACTCCTCCTACTAAAGGCTCTTATTCTTCCCTTCATGTAGTAATCACAAAAAAACAATACTTGCCGAGTGTCCAAGGTTGTCTTCCATCTTGTCAGAACATTCCGAGAGGTTTCGGCTTGTCTGAAATTCCCCTCAAAACAAACATGGCAGTGGCTCCCCTGGAGTGCGAGAGGAAAGACAGGGTAAACAGCTCTGACTGGTTGTGTGGTTGTGTGTCTATCCAGATGCATCCAGAAGCAGTTTTGGCTGCGTCTGTTGGTACTGCCTCTTGGAAATAAACGGTGAATTGAGAGGTACCAGACTCATTCTTATTTGAGAATTAGTTTGGCCGCACCAGGCTAATTAGTATCCGCATTTGCTCAAAAAATCCTTTGGCAGTTGGGTGCTACATGTGACTCTTACATGAAAGAAAACCAGAGCCTTAGTCATAAATCTGAAGACTAAAAGACTTAATTATCCATTTAAAACTGATAAAGCATCCAGTTGTCAAAACAGAAATTAGCAATACTTTTATATGATACTCATACAGTCTCCAAAGTTCAGCGTCGTGTTGTACAGAAAACTTGCAAACAACTTTTCAGAATGTCCACAGCAACTTTGGAAACTGCAGTGAAGCTGAACCAAATGTTCCACACCCACATCAATATTTTCTACCCAATTTTTCTTTATCAACAAGCTATTTTTGACTCAAAGTGATGGTAAGACCACAGTTGCAATATTCATAGATTTTCCTGGGACTCTGCAATTTCTATGCATTCTTTGTTATTCAATCCACCATAATTCATATAAAATATACTCAGCATGAGGCCGAGCTAACTTGTGTGGTCTGTGTGTGTGTGTGTGTGTGTGTAAGCCTGCGGGGTGTCACATCTAAGTGCAGGGATCCCAGGGAGCATGTTCCTAGAGGTGTACCAGTAGTTTGATCTCTCCACATTAGCCGTATTCCCTGCTATGCCGGCCTCATTACTTTAGCCAGTTCAGCAGCACCGTGGCTCCCACTCGGCACTGATTCCTGTTGGCTACCTTCAACTAACATACTTCTTTTACTCCCGCCATCAACCTTCCCTTTATTCTGTCTCCTCTTTCATCCATCATTCACTGTGTGTGTGTGTGTGTGTGTGTGTGTGTGTGTGTGTATGTGTGTGTGTGAGTGTGCGCCCCCCAGCTGTGGTTCTGACCCGAGCTTTCATTTAGACAAGACACGGAGCGGCACAGAGGTGGAGATGGCATCTGCTTGCCTCTAATAGGGATGTGCTATTGATGAACATTTACTGGGGCTGGTCCAGGACCCCCCCCCCCCCAAAATAACAGAACAGACCTGCCTGTCATCTGTCTGCAGATCTACAGTGGGTATCAAGGCTTCAGTAATATCAGATAGCCACTGTCACTGTCATGCACTCCTGATGTGACAGTGTGTTTGTTTGATTACATATTTGTTCCACACCTAATCAGCACTGCTGTTTTATTTTTATGGGAAGTCCTTAACCCGAATGATTGATTCTAATGAGACATTTTGATCGGCTTCAACACAAGCACGCACGATTAATTCAGATTTGATTAAACTTTAATGATGCCCGTGGGGAACTGGACTGTTGCTATTTGCAAACAGTGAGGCAGAATAACATTTGATAAGAAAGGAGCAAACAAATAGCAAAGATCCAGACATGTGAAGTGGGAATGCATGAGTAAATCAAGACTGCTGCTCTGTATTATACTAGGGATTAATGTGACAGCTTTTTTTTTTTTTTTAAATTATTTTGGCTGTAAGCTGTCAGAAAATGAGGATGCGTTACGCATCATAAGACAGCAAGGTGGTGTTTTCAAATTGCCGTATTTTACAACCAATCTAAATGCCGTAGATAAGGAAGCCAAGAAGGCTCTCCTGGGTCAAGAAAGTAAAAGTATATTAATACATTTCCCAGTTTAACATGAAAAAGAATATGGACATATTTTATCTCAAATCAAAAAGTATTTGCGGAAAAAAAACAAAAATCCTGGTGGTCTTGCTTAGTGTTACTTGTATGGAATGATGTGGACGACTATGAAAAAGGAGAACTAAGGCACTCAGTCTTAAAGTTAAAAAAAAAAAAAGTTTTGGATAAAGTTGTGTTCACACAGAATGCGACAAGATTACAAAATCAATGTAAAGACGTGCTTAGATGCGATTTCATGGCAGGCGACGCAAATCCCGCGATACAGTGTGAATCAATCTCAATCAATCTCAGTCAATGTGGCGTCCATCGCATGTGTTGTCTCACCGTGTGAGTTGGAAATATTGAACTTTTCAGGCAAATTCGCGTAACACTCTGTTGCAACAGCCAATCAGCTTTGAGATTCTCCCGATGTGCCGAGGTCCTGACGTCCTGACGGCAGAAATGTCCCAACTTACAGACATTAAATGAGACATGGTGGTTAAAACAACTGTTGCTGTGTGTGAATACTATGAAGCTGTACAACACGACTTTATAAACCACTGGATTAAGTTATGAACACAGACATGATGGCGTTAAATTTTCCAATGTTTCTGGGACTTCCACAGCTGATACAGTGCAGAAATTATGATTATACCAGCCGTAGTTAATGATAGAAAATGGCAAGCTTCCCTTCCTGCCGACGCTGCTAACATTCTGTGTTTGTGTGTCCTGATACAGAAGGTGTGCAACACAACTTTACAGTCCTCCGGATGATTTTATAAAACCAGACACAACAAAACGTTGAGTTTTCCAACCTGTCAAGGACTTCCACAACGGATATAGTGCAGCAAATGGTCATACGCAGTTGCAGTTTATGACAGAAGATAATATAAGTGGGCTTACTCAAATTATGAGCCATGCAATGAAATACTGACATTTCTTGTGATGAACATCGCATTCATTGCACTGTGTGAACACAGCTTTAGAACATAGGCAACTAAACACGCATCAACTCTAGGTCTTTATCATGGTCTGACAAACTGGTCATCAACCACAAGTATGTACAAGCCGTGGTCGGCAACTCACCTGATAAAAAATACACAAACAACACAATAGAGGGCGCCCAAAACATTAACGCTGGCCCCTGAAAGAAGTCGAAAAGTCTTTGCATTTACTGTAAAACATTATGATAAAAAAGGAAAAGACATGCTGAGAACAACCCAGCTCACAAAAGTGCAAAGAGCTTCTGGCAAAGTAAAACACAAGTTTGAGGCCGTGTTCATTCAGCATGGATTAACTGATGAAAAAGAATGAAGATTCAGCAGTTCATCACCATCCCACATGCTTGTTGGCTAACTTGTCATGTTTTGTACTTCTTGAAGACTTTTTGCTGTCTGTCACTGAGGTGCTTGGTGAGGTTTGAAGTGTCTTCTCGCTTTCACAACTAGTTGCAACTGTTGCGCACTTGCTTTGTTGCTTTGAGCTGTGGATGAAGTATGTGTTAGTCTCTCTATATGCTATTCTTGATACTTGGTTGGTACAAGGATACACAGCATGTGGAAAGACACCAATTTGAGTCACAGCACGATTCAGATAACTGTTCATGCTAATCATTAAGTAAATGTGTAAGATTTTCAGGTTGAACATCTGGATTCTTTTGGATGTCAGAGCAGAGGTGTCTGTTTAAAAACGTCAGGTTATGTCTCTAGTTTTTGCTGTATATTGTAAATCTGGTGTTACTGTGAATGCTGGCTGCGTGTTATTGTGTCACTTCATTCTTTTCAGTGTGTTAATATTGTAAGTGTTTAAAGATTTTCTAAGAAATTGTGAATATTTTGTTATATTTTTGGCGGCTGTAGCTCAGTAAGCAGAAAGGGGCGTCTGCTAATCAGAAAGTTGGTGGTTTAATCCCCGGCTCCTATAGTCTACATGTCCAAGTGTCCTTGAGCAAGATGCTGAACCCCAAATTGCTCCCAATGGCTGTGCAATTGATGTGTGAATGTGTGTGTATGAGTTCATGATGAGCAAGTTGGCTCTTTGTAGAGACGATAAGTGTGTGTGAATGGGTGAATTCTGACTTGTGTTGTAAAGTGCTTTGAGTATTTGAAAGACGAAAAGAGAGCTATATAAAAAAAGTCCATTTACCATTTATGTCGGTGGATTTGCCATCAGCGTTTGCTGTACAGGCAGAGCAGTCCTACAGAGGACGGAAGTGCTTTGACCACCCTGCTATTATTGCTACCTTGTGAACATTCTGAAAAACTTTACCTTTCATCCCATCTATAACTTGCACTGGAGACAGATGTGACCTACAACAAGTACTGAACATTGGGGAAGTATAATACCAATTTGTTTTTAAGAGAAAAAGTACTTAAATTTTGGTAAATTGTGCGAATTTAGTAGAACCCCACTAGTTGACTGGGGTAAAATGCCCATTTATCCACCTACAAATCATCCCATCCATCCACTCTATACATCAGTTGTCTTCGTCCAGACATGTACTTGTCCATTCTTTCATCAAACTGTCAATCATTCCACCAGTCAATACATCCATCCACCCATCCATCCCTCCTTCCATCCATCCATCAATCTACTCCTTTGTCTATACATCATTCTTCCACCCTGTCCCCCATTTCACTGTATTAATCCCACACCGATTCCTCTGTCAGGCTCAATCCAGGAGCTAATGCATGTGACTAATGAGCACTAATGCTTATCCACTGATACAACAAATGGCATCAGATAGCTGCACTATTCTAATAGCGGGATGTGATTATACGGATGAGTGGCTATCGGAGCCTCTGTCACTTCTCTATTCTTCCTTTTCTGCCTGTTGCTGAGTGTAGAGGTAGGGTTTCCATTTTGTTCTGTTTTATTTTCTCCAAAGGAGGGTAATGGAGGGGGGGTTCAGTAAAAGTTGAAAATAAACCTTGGCTGGGAATCAGGTGTGCATTTTGTGTCGCCAAGAAGATGGAGACAGAGAGTGTGGAGAAAAGAGAGGAAGGGGGAGACAGAGTAATTGAAATATGAGATTGCTACAGCAGCGAGCCCGTGTGTCCATCAGCAGCTCCGGCGCAGCGGGTGGGAGAGTGCTGCGTGTGTGTTTGTGTGTTAGCTGCACAGGCAGAGAGAGGAGAGGCCACATGACCTGGTTGTTCCAGTGTGAGAGCAAGATTGACAGCAGAGGTAGGGGTGCACTTGGTGTTCTGCCAGGCAGCGTACACATACTGGAACACACACACACAGTCTAGCCCTACATAACTTGTGGCAAGTGCTTATGTGTGACAGGTTGTCGGGGAAACATTTTCTCTGTTAGGTTTATGCACTGTGATAAGGTCGGTCGAGTAAAAACCCTCAGCGTGGAAAGCAGTTGGTTTCCTTTCAGCCTCTGGGTCGAGCAAAAAGCTTAAATTTGAAGCCAATGTAGAAATAACACAGGCCGAATTTTGTCCTGAGTCTGACCTCGCTTGATTCAGGTCCGAGGTCCAGCAATGGACCGAAAGCTGACAGTTGTTTTGTTTTTTCTCCCCAAAAACTAGGAGATCAGTACTCTCTCTCTCTCTCTCTGTGCCGGCAACACTGAGTTTGTTTAGAACAACTTTGGCTTCCATCAGGCTTTTGGACCATCCAGGTAACATGTTTGTGCGTGTGAGCATTCTGCCCTGGTTTCAAAAGCTGGGATGAGCGCTTTGATATCATTATTGGTGATAGTGCCATTTCAGAAGCTCCATGAAAAGCATGAATGAAAAAGAGATGTTTTGCTTCTGAGGTATGTGCCACAAAACATCAGCCTGAGCCCTGCAGATGCCTCCTCTGCAGGGAAGCACTGGCAGCGCAGAGGCCAATCAGTCATGGTGAACATATGCCAGCTGAGTGTTTATAATCGTGGGCTTCATCTCCATGCCTGTCAGGTCTTCCGTGGCCCTGATCACAGGATCCCTGCTATGGGGGTGAGGCCCAGAGGCCACGCTTAAAGACCAAAATCCTTTACAGGAGCGGGTAATTAGCCAGCGCAGTCCTGCAGCCACGCTCCTCGCTTTGATCTGCACGCTGATCAATGGTGAGATCACAGTGGTTTGATAACTAGTTACTACCTCAAGTGTGTGTGGGTTACACGTGTACACATTCAGCGCTTGTTCACATGCTGCATCCTTTTAATATGTTTGTAGTATTCATTTATACACCATAAACTCTATACCGCTCAGTGCCCTCGTGAGGAAAACCAAACAGGCAAATTAATTTCAGATTTCCCCCATGAAATCTCTCGACACTTCTCCTGCAGTCGTCAGCAGAAGCAATTTACGCATCTTCATACTCCATAATTATTTTATGTCCCTGTATGAATGGAGACATTAACTGTGTCCTATAGTTAATTTACGGTATGTCTGGGTCATGCATGTTCATGTACACCTGTACATTTTATCTAGCCTGTGTTTGGCCAGAATTAAACACAGTACACATTTTATATTTTTCTAATATTTAAGGATTTTCTGGCAATGTCTCCAAATGCACAGTAAGGTCATGTTTACACCTTACGCCTTGTTTAGTCCGGTTAAACCGAACCCTGGAGCGTTTAACACCCTGGTGCGTTTCGTTTGGGTTGGTTTGAGCGCAGTCTGAGACCTCCTGTGCGATCAAAACAGCCAACTCTGGTCCTCTTGAAAAAGGTGCAAGTAAATTTTGGAGCAGTTCATCACTGGTGTGACCAACTCCGCACTATCCAGTGACATGGCATGCATTGATCCATACACTTAAGTGTATGTATGTCATCATGCAAGAAAGGCAAAAGCAAATGAATTACGGTTAAAGTTCAGACATTTATTTGTACGTGTATGATATGAATGTGATAAATAAATCCTTTTGAAGTTGTTATATATTGACCTTTAAGGTGGACTGATTTATTCACTGTGTTAATTCATGCATTAGACGACATGCAAGAAAACATTCCACCTTAAAAGATGCATTTTAGCGGCATTTTGAATACATTTTTTAAAATTAAACTTATGGTGAAGAATCAATGTGAAAAGGTAGTAAAGCATCCTTTTGTTTTCTTTGGCACAGCTAAAAGGTAAAAGATATCAAAATTTTTTGAAAAGTTACTTATGTAGGCTTATGATGCACGCATGCATGTGTTATGGCTGCGCTCCGGCACCTCTTCAGTTGGCACTGCACCATGTCATATCAGAGTCAGCCATCTTCTGTGGTAAATTCTCCTTACTGCAGAACATCTTTCATGAAACGCACATAGCATGTTATTAAATTTTTTAACGTAAGTGTACGTTGTCTGACCATACGGAGAGTTTGCCTTTTTACCCGCCTAACTGTCTGACCAATAATTAAATGGCATTTCTGTGCAAGTGACTTTTGTTCACAATTTATTGTCCATTTGAGTTTTGCCTCTGTGAATGCAAACCAAACCAGCTGAAAAATGAAACAATGTACCCAACAGGCATCTTGTTCTCACCAAGGAAGTGGAGTATTAGGTATGAACATGACTATATTCAGATCAAGGGATAAGTTTATATGGGGTCATTTCTTTAGTTTTTAGTCATTTTCATCCCTTAGACATCATAAAGTTTTAATTTACGGTTGTGTCAGATAAAAGCCTCTTGACTTGTAAGGATCCTACAATGATATTTAGGTCCTTCAGACCCGCAGAGGATTTTCTAACAACTGAAACATTGTTGATAAAGAATAAGTGACTGACAGTGCGCAGGCTTTTTTTGGTTTATAACATGGCCCATTTTTTAAAAGGAACACATCAGTTAATACCAGTTTTCACCCAGCTTTTATGTCCCTCTTTGTGATGTTGACAGCTCAGAAAATGCTCCTTGTGAAAGAAATCAAAAAGATAAAAGGACATGAAGCTCAAACGAGCTGCTTATTTTGCATCAGAAGATTAAAAAAGTGTCTGACTTCTAATAGTCACAATAAATACACAAAAAGTCCCTGATGTGGAAAAATAAAAAATGAATATAATGAGCCTTACCTTATCATGTCCTCAAATTTGCACAGCTTAATTAACAAATTTCTTTTACAACAACATGACAGACTTTCACATCTATGGATTCAATCTTTATCTTCTTTCCTGGATGTTCATTTATTCGCATCAGAGTTTCTTTAAAACCACAAACTCTGTGTCCATGTCCAGGCTGTACAAACGGTATATGACAAATTATTTATATTTCAATGACGTAACTTCTTGATTAGTTTTCCTGAGATGTCTTAGCTGCTAAAATAAACCACAGTTGATATTCCACTGTACAACCTTCCCTCGAGGGACAGTAAAGATTTGTTGTATATAGTGTTTGATCTTCAACATCAAACACTGATGCTTAAAGGACTATATCAGTCTATTTTTGACTTCTCATCATTTGCAGAGATTGCACCTTTCTTATACAAGCCTTGTTAGCTGTATTTAGTAGATCTTAGTCTGCATTTTTAAAACCTCATTCAATGCCAGTCATGTTGAAACAGGTAAAGGTAAAGGCTCTTCTAAAGAGAGCATCTGTCTTAACATGGTCTAAAATCACTGAGTGAAAGAGAGAGAGTATTGGTGGGGAATAGCCAATGACCAACCACCTCTGCAGGGTAGGTACCAAAAAGGAGATATCAGGTACTTCTGTTTAGCTTTTCCATTACATGGTACCAGCTGTACTTTAATCTACTTGCTTTTGGTATTGGTTACTTTCGTGGAGGTCATTTTCCGTTGAAAGTTAGAAAGTACCACCGCCTCCTGAGTAGTCAGAGGGGGTAAGCCTCTGGTCCTCTCTCAGTGGTCTGCATTGTTTCAAGTCACCTTTTTGTACCTGCTCAGTTTTTTTTGGAACCTTGACCGAATAGGTACCAACAATGTAGCAGGTACTTTTTTGGTACCTACTTTTACACAATGGAAAACCAAAAAATGTGAGTAGAGTAGATAAGATTACAGTAGAGTAGTGCCGGTACTATGTAATGGAGAAGCAACTCTAGGTACCAGGTGCTTCTACATAATGGAAAACCGAAACAGGTGACTAGAGTAGAGCTTAATAGCTCATAATATAAGCGTATTTTTTTTTGTCTTTATTATTTAAATGCCACTATATGGAGACACATACAAAACTGCATGCATATACTTCATTATTAAGGTATATCAGTAGTTGAATTTATAGCCCCAGTTTGACGTTGATTGCTCTCATGCAGGTAATTGTGATGCTGAAGTCCCACCTTCCACCTCTCTGGTCGGTCATGTTCCACCTGTCAAGCACCTGTCAATCATCTTGAGGAGCCGTCTACCGTCAAACAGAAACGAGTGTCTGTGAAGCCAACAAAGGTACGGAAGAGGCAGATGGCGAAGGCAGGCATTTAATAAAAGTGTGAAATTAACATATGACTCCAGTATATAAGATGGATAGTATATCTCACTGACAGACCTAAACCTGTAAGAAAGTATTTATAAAAGTTTGAATGTACAAGTTAATCAGCCTGTCAGAATACTGAACCATGTCAAATAACCAGCTGATGTAATCGAACCCAACTTGAACCAGAATCTAATTTCTAATTTGTTTTTGGCCTAATCTGGGCCCGATCTGGGCCCGACCTGTCAGTTCTGACAGGTTCCCTCGGGCTCAGGTCAGGTATCCACACTAATCCCCAGATGGTGGGTGGCTGACAGGCATTGAAGGCAGATATGTGTTTATTTAAGCACTTGCAGCAAGTCAATAGTCTCTTAAAGTCTGCCTCCTGATCTGCTGTTTAAGGACGACAAACCCCACAAACTGTCGGCTCTGACAGGGGAGATAAGACGAACACAGACAACAGCGAGCGCTCCTGATGATTGACTGACGTTTTAAAAGTGTCCAGTATGTGCTGGAGTGTGTGTGGAGTGTTGTTCAGGAAGGGAGAACATGCATGGAAGGAAAGACGGATGAAAATGTTCTTTTTTTTACATCTGAACATGCCAGAACATTCTTCCCCTGCTCTCCAGCCTCTCAGCTCTGTTTCTCTCCTCCCTCCTTTTTGTTTTTTCTATCCTTCAGATTTACCCTTTCATCTTTCCTCCTCTTTCTTTCACCTCTTGTCCTCATATTACGTTAACTTGCCCTTCTCTTCCTCCTTTCCAGTAATCTTTCTGGTCTCCCTTCATTTCTCTTCCTTCCTCTCCATCTTCTCTCTTCTCCTCTCTCTCATCCTCTTCATCCTACTAAATTTCTTTTTATCTTCTTCCTTCCATTCCTTTTCTCTCTCCTCTTCCGTCCTCTGTAATTGTCTCTTTTTCCTTTTTTCTTATTACCATCTCTTCGTGACTAATCTTTTCCCTCTTCTTTTATTATCCTATCCCCTCTTCTTTTCTGTCCTTCTCAGCTCTTTTTCTTCATCCCTTTCTTTCCTCGTCTCCTCTTCATCTTAAGTTTTTTCCTCTGTCTCCTTTCTCTTTCATCTTTTACTATTCCTTCCTTTCATCTTGTTATTTCCTTAATCTTCCTTCTCTTCCTTTCTCCTTATCTTTCTTTCTCTACTCTATTCTCTGTTCATGCTTCTCTTCACTTATTTTCCCTTTTTACTGTCTCTTGTTTTTCACTCTCCCTTCTCTCTTCTCTCTTTTTCTTTCTCCTCCTTCCTCTTCTCCTCTCCTCTCGTTTACCTTCTCCTCATCACACTGTCCTCTCCTTTTCTCTCTCCGCTGTCTCCTTTTCCTTGTCGGTTGCTTCTCTCCTCTCCTCTTCATTGAAGTAATCCTCACTGAGAGCTATGTTGATGTTGAGGCTTATATAAAACTCCTCTGTGAGGGGATGAGATCAGAGCAGCCAGGCGGTGAGAACAGACTATCCGACACATTGCGCTTAACATGCATCAAATGAAATAAACAGCTACCCTTCCGCCGCTGTAGCCACTCGGCTCATGCAGAAAAAGTCAGCCCACCCCTCCCTTCACCCACACGTTGCTCTCCATGAAGTTTGCCTCTGTGGCACCACACACTATAGCAACCCTGTTTAAACATCATTTATGTGGAATAAAACCGTGCAGAGGTCAGAATCCAGAACTGACCCTTTACCTCATTAAAAAAAAAGAAGCAGTCACAAGAGACAAGTTAGTGTCAGAAAATTCGTAGCTGCTCTCTCAGCTTGTTATGTGTAAGTGCAACATGGCTGATGGGTGTTTAGGGCTGAGGAGGTGGCAAAGGGCAGCAGCAGCCTCAAGCATGCACTGACATAATTGCCATCAAAATGCGCACGCATGTGTTGTACCTTAGGTTTTGTCCTTTTTCAAAATTAACTCAATTAGGTTTGATTTTAAAAATGACACAAGTAGCAAACTTTCCTTCGCACGTCACAGTCAATTTTCGGAGGAATGGCAAAGGAGAACTGTTTGTCTCATTTGAAAGTGTGGTAGCAGCGTGTGTTGCTGCGTTCTGGAGACTAATTGCTCGCTCATGGCAGCTTGACTTGATTCAGCTCCGTACATCTAGTAATTTTCAGACATAATGGTAATTTCATCACCATTCAGGCGACAGCGGCCCTATGCATCCCTTCCTCAAGGTCTCACTGGCAGTTTTTTAATCTTTCTTCACAGCTACCTCAGGAAGCGTAATTACAGTTTCTTTGCATCCACTTTCTATTTGTCAAACAAACCATAGAGAAAAGCTGCTTCACACACATTCAGCCGAGCAAATGCATAGCAACATGTACTGCATGCTGGGCCCCGGATAGACTAATCATGGCTCGATCGCTGTAGCTTGATGAGGTGTGTGTTACATGTGTGGGCGGGTGCATTCACTCTTTGCACGTTGCAGGTGAAGTGTGTATGTGTTTTTTTCTCCCGCTTGGACAAACGTGCATGCAATTTCCTGGCACCTAATTGACAGGAAGCGGAACAGTTGTCGGAGCAGAGATTTTTTTGATGTGGATGTCTAACAGTAGATAAGACACTTTTACCTATTCAGCAAGGAACTGTCATTCCCTCACTGTCAGCCACCTTTCTTCCTCTTTCTTCTTACTTTCCATGACATCTTCTTTTTGTTTTACCATTGCCAGCACTTTATTCGTTGGCGTACCTGTGTCTGCTAATGAGCGGTGTTTAGACGAAGGGAGAACTTTCTTCTCATCCCATTCTTTGCCTCCCTTTCTTCTCCAGCTCTGTTTTGGGAGCAATCCAACAAGCTCTTGCGCCTTTGGTTCATCTGTATTCTCCAGTTTAATGATCCACTCTGGGACCAAGGCTTCTGAAAGCGCTAAAAAACATTAGCGAAGCTGCAGGGCTCCTGGGCCTGTCACCGTCTGATTGTACCTGAGCTCGAGCGTGTCATCTGAGACTTACCGGTATCAGGTGAGCGGCATCAACTCCGGTACTGGCATTAGATTAACAATGGCACGGGGAAGCTGGCTGACTGAGGAGGAGAGACGGGAGAGGAGAAAAGAAACAGTTGGTGGATGAGGCATTTTTTGTGTAATCAAAAACTGAAATATATACCGAAAACAATTTCAATCTGTCCATGAGAAGGACTCCTTGTAGCAGTAGTTGGGGTAATGTACATATAATCTTCATGTGTGCATATGAGTTTACTTTCAGAAGTACAGCTGCCTACAGTGATAGTTTGACTCCTTTTGCCTTCAGGCCTGGATTCAACAAGGTGCTGGGAGCATTCCCAGAGGATTCCGGTCCGTACTGAGTTGAGACCAGTGTCTGTCATGGAGATTTTTTGGGAGCACACCACAGATCTCCACTGGTTTTAGATCTACACTGTGGGGAAGTTCATGTCATGTGCCTGACAGAGTTATTTTCTTCCTGTGGGAAGTTTTGATTTAAAGGCACAGTGTGAAAACTGATAATGAAAGAATAGGCAGTTGGTGTTTGAAGGAATGATTGACGGTTGGTTTTTCCAGTGTCATTTACTATTAAGACCAAGATGTCATAAAAATAATAGGGCCAGACTAATTTGGCATTTGTGGGACCGAAGCCAATATCAGGGAGCAAGAAAATTGCGATCAGATATTTCAGCCGGTATAATGTAAATATTGGGTGAATGTCGTCAAGAAATACTCGTGACGAAGAGATGTAATGGCGGCAGGATGTCTTACATTTTAAAAAACTTTATTTCAAACTTCAGTGCGCTGAACAGTAAACACTTCACTTATTAGTTGTTAAATAATGGGCTGCCTTTTGCTGAACAAACCACATAATTACACCATTTTTAAATCAATAGTCCGAGCATTTTCTCCAGCCTTAAAAAACTGCTATATCTGTGAAAGGTCAATATCGGCCGAAATCAGTATAATACTGATATATCTGTCGGAGCCTAAAAAATAATCTGTTGGTGCTTCTATGAATTTGGAGGTGATTCTGGTGGAGGGACTTATCTGCCTGAGTTTGGTGAATCGTCAAGTGGGGAGTGAATATAAATCCATATTTACAAATCATTTTGCTGTCTTTTTTCACTGGATTATCAACTATTGTAACAGTGTCTTCACGGGTCTCCCTGAAAAGTCCATTTGACAGCCACAGCTGATTCTAAACACTGCTGCTCGGGTCCTCACTAACACCAAAAAAGTGGATCACATTGCTCCATTTCTTAGGTCTTTACAGTGGCTTCCTGTCTCCCAGAAAATACATTACAGAGCTTCTCCAAAATTACGAACCGTCCAGACCCCTCAGATCAACTGGGACAGGTCTACTGTCCGTCCCCAGAACTAAAAATAAACACGGTGAAGCAGCGTTTAGTTTCTATGCATCAAATATCTGGAACAAACTGCAGGTCTGCTGAAATCCTCAATGCTTTTAAATCAAGGCTGAAGACTTTTCGTTTGCTGCTGCCTTTTATTAAGTTATTATTTTTTCATCGCACTGTTACTTTTATTCTGGAATTTCATAACTCTTTCACCACATTTAAGCTGTTTTTATTTTCTTTTGGTTTTATTTGTGTTTTAATATTGTGTTTAAGCTTCCTTTTATTGTGTGTTTCTTTTGCCTTTCATCATGCTTGATGTAAAGCACTTTCAGTTACCTTGCTGAAATGTGCTATAAACTTGCCCTGCCTTGGATCTGGCACCATCTCTGTTTACCGTATGCCTACTCTTCAAAACTTTGCTCTGAGGCCCCAAAAGAGTATAAAGTAATGGATAAGATTAGAATTAATACCAAAAAAGGGAACATGATAGCAAGTAGATAGGCTGTTAAATACCCTTATTGACATCTGGGTTAAGCTCGTAAAATCAACTAATACTCCCTCATTTTAATCTGTGCAGATTATAGAGAGGCAAACTAAAAGAGGATAGTAGTTATGTAGCATGGCAGCATATCAAAATAAATCTGTTCACTTGAGGCCAATATAAGCTGTCTATGTACCGTGTTCATCGGCTGTAGACTGTAAATATTCCAGTGTGGTGATGTCAGACAAGCAGCTTGACATTCGGCGACAGAGCACACAGCTGTACTTCAGAATGAGTGATAATGTGTGAAAGAACAGACTGTTTTGCCCCCAAGGACTGTTTTCAATGGATTTGCAGAGTTCCCAAGAGAACTGTCATATGTGTGTGTTTGTGTGCATGTGCATGTGTGCGCGCTCACAGACGGAGCCTCGTCAATGTGTGAGGCAGTGTGTGTTGTGTAGGTGGAACCTTCTGGAGTGTTGGAGGAAAACCCATAGGAGGTAATGGTATGACTGGGCTGTAGCAACAGGAGACTGCGCCTCCCAGAGCGTATTCATCTTCAGGAATAATTTCAGAAAAAATCAAATTTCCTTCATGCCTTCTTGTCTTATTACTCCGTCTCTCACACAATACTTTCTTTTCTCTCTTCATTGTGTCTCAATATGCATTCAGTATTTTCTTCTTTTCTTTGTTCCTACCTTTCTTTGATGATTTCCTATTCCTTCCTTCATATCTGTCCATGTGTTAGTTGTCCACTCCTTCTATAATCTTTTATCTCTTGCATTGTTTCCTACTTTTGTTTCTTTAATCCTTTCCTCCTGTGTGAAATGATTCAGTGAGGCTTATTAGTAAACAGAAAACAAAACGGTTTCATTGATAAATTAAACTGATGAAACTGAGCATCCTTGAATAATTGCAAGTAGTGGGCCCCCACAAAAATAAAAATGGCAGGATTGCAAATATTGCGAATTTGCAATAGCCGTGAAGTGTGTGTGTGTTTTCTACAAAATTTGGCCATGTTACATGAATCTGTTTAGAAGTTATGCGCCTTTTTGTTACAGGCCACTGCCATGCCCCCTTTTTGCCAGACGTCCCAAACAGTTAATCAGCTGTCCTTTGGTTCGTGGCCAACCAAGTCTGTCAAGTCAATCAATTTGGAAGTTATGCGCCTTTTTGCAACAGGCCACTCCTATTACCACACCCCCTTTTAGCCAATTAGCAAAAACACGAACACACCCTTGACCTCCATGCCAAATTTCAGCATCCTAGGGTAAAAACTGGCTGCCAAAGAGTGGGAATTTTTGTGGACCGACTGAGAGTGACAGAGCGACCTATAGAGCTGCTGGTCACCGCTAAAAAGGCCCCTCGGTCAGGCCAGAGGTGAGGTAATTGTTGCTTAAAACAGGGTACACTGTGCACCCTGCGTTGTCATGTGGAACGTAATGATAGTCAACACACTTTCGGAACAAAACTGTTAAATCTATGATTTCTTGTCTTCATGTGTGGGGTCTTTTGCAATCTTAAAATCTGTTAAGATTTTACAAATGTTTCAGTGTTGGCCGGGCATTAAAAAACAAACAAAAACTTAATGGTTAAAATAAGTACAGATTTATTTATATAGTACCTTTCAAAACCCACGTTGCAAATTGCTTTACAAAAGGAAAAGAAAGAAAAAGACCAAAGAAAGAAACGCTGCAATTGAGACAAAGCCGGATAGTGGCCATTTCAGGACATTCCTATAAATGTTTCTATTGTGAAGATTTTAGTTGATCTTCACAATAGCGAGCCATATTTTATGCCAATCGCACACTCCTATTCTTGAGAGGATTTGTTGTACAGCAGCTTCTATGAGAAACAGGCCTGCAGCTCTCAGTATGGATGCATATGACAGGGGTGATCGATAAGTCCGTGGCCTAGAAGTTGACTCACACAACTCTTGTGACATGCGCCTGCAGTTCAGTGATAATGCAGAAAGCTTGAGGTTAATAACTTTTGTGGTTTTTCCGTTTTCAGAGTCAGCACTGGGAGACAGGGCAATATCTGCCTTTGTGCTGTCATCTCTCTCACTGTCCTGTTTGATCTTAGCATTTCTCTTCTGCAGGATGCTCTAGGAGGGGCACACTCACCTGGTGTTGCCTTTGCATCCTTGTGGACATTGTGGGTGACTGCACGAAGCCCAATATTGTCCATTTTCAGAATTACTTTCAACAGAAAAACCACAAGTTGTTTGTTTTAAACTTATTGTATAATAACTCCATTAGCTGAAATCCATGTGCATGAAAGAAAAGCCATTTAACTTGTCTCCTCCTTCCTCAGTCATGAACTTATCAATCGCTCCTCCAATGTCACAGAATCCACACGGGTTTTAACTGTACACATGCAGGTCACATCCTCCACAAGCTTGTCTACACAGCAACATGTCCATGCTCAGCTCCAAAAGATTCACTTTTCCAGCTTTTCTGCCATTCTTTTCTCTTCTTCCTCCCCTGCTGTCGTGTGTTGTATGTGTACATATATATGTGTGTGAGTGTGTGTGTGTGTGTGTGTATGTTTTGCAGTGGCAGGCAGGCAGATGTCTGACAATATTCTGACGTTCAGTCCTGCTGTCTGCCTATGACTCAAGCATAGT
>JAQFJA010000015.1:18226420-18238015 GCA_029874485.1 Naso brachycentron
TGTCCTCCTGCTGTGAGTCTGTCTACATGAAACATTACTGCTTTTTGAGGGAGGGGCTGGTTGCTTCAGTCAGCAGCGGTACACAAGAGTTTGAAAGATTTTAGATTTGTGGCAAACTAAGTTAAACGTTTAGACCACATACAGACAGCTTTCTTTTTAGCTTGTTTGAAACAATTAGCTGTTAGCTGCTGAGCTAGTGTGCTGTGCTTGTGACTGTGGACAGACAGAGCCGATTAAAATATTGCACTATACATGTTCACGTTCCTGCAGGTTGAACAGGTGTATTGATAAAGTTTTGGCTTTTTACTTGCAGAGGTTTTATTGCAGTTTACTTACATTAACTAAGAGCGTGGTGTTAGTTCACGTCAAATATGATGACATCAGTCTTCAGATTATCTTTCACTTCACCAGTCTGCTCTGCTGTCACACTGTGTGTGTGCACTGTTTGTGCGAAGCACTGACTCACAAACAGTGGGGCAGAAAGAGACTCTGCAGTTAGGGTGAAATATCCGTGTTTTTAAAAACTGATTCACAGAGATCTTCTCCTCTCCATAGATAAACTGACCTGATTAAAACAGTAAAAACACAATAATGCAGTTTCATGTAAAAATCAACATTTCTCCGACAGACACGGGACGTAAGGAGGGGAAAAGTAGGCGGCTGGAAATGCTTTCATGTGCGGCTGGCACTTTGGGAAACTACTGCACAAAGTGAAAAAGTAACTTTTTTAAAATATTTGCTCAGTTGGTGAAGTTATGCAGCATAGACAAATTATAGCCAGCTGAGTAGGTGTGAACTGCGAACAACAGCCACATTTCTCAATAGTAGAATACATAAAGCAACTGCTAACACTATATATATTCATTGTTTCACATACTTCACCATATTTGTGGAAATACTAATGTCACATTCTTTCTCTTGGTCCTTTTCTGCTGTCATATTCTCTCTTTCCTCCTGTCCACCAGGTGACTTTCCCCATGCATCCTGGATACTGACCTGCTCACGTTTTTCCACTTCTCCTCATCTGCCCTAATGTAACCCCTTTCCACCATTCCTATCATCGGATCTTCCCCGCCCACCTGCTCACCTGTTCGCCATTTCCCTCATTAGTCTGCTGCACATAACCTGCACATTTCCATTCATTTTATGTCAGATTGTCAGAGCTGCCACTTTGCTTTGTGTCTTTGTTTTCAGGACACAAGATGTTTGACCCTGTACCCGCCCGCCTGCCTGCCTGCCAACATGTACCTGCCTGTAAGCATATATATACCTTCATTTGGATGATAATATCGAACTGTTTCTGTTGCCTCATGCTCACCCCTGCATGACAATAATGATATATTTTTGGCCTCAATAATGTTCCAGCATCCTTTGCTCCTTTACACCAGCGAATATAAGTAATTCTACTGTGTATGCGTGTGTGTGTGTGTGTGTGCGCACTCAGAGGTGCTGAATGTGCGCACGGCCGTTATTATAGAAAAGCAACAGAAAGTTCAGTCAACATGCAGTGAAGCAGTTGGTGAGAAAATAAAATCTCAAAGTGCTGTCACAAGCACTAAATGCCTGCTCTGTGCCGCTGACGCTCACTTTAAAACTTTGATGAAGTTTTTTCCTCTTGTTTGGTTCTCCATCTGCTTGACTTGTACAACTGCATGAAGCTTTGAGTTTTTTCTCCTCTATTTCCCCCTATACCTCCCATTCATTCTTTTTTTAAAAAAAAAAACTCCTTGTCGTTATGTTTTCTGTCTTAAAGCAGGCACATCAAGGCAGGCGATACACCATGTTTGAATGTGTTCTGACACCTCGTCTTCACACAGCTTGATTTCCCTGGGGAAAATGGGCGTTTGGCATGTTTACATTTTGTTTCCATTTCTGTGTTGCATCAAAAATTCTCAGCCTCCTTTCTGTTTCCCTCCACGCTGCAAACTAGACATATCGCTGAAGGAGAACAGATGCTGACCCGTCTCTTACACCTAAAGAGGAAAGGAAAAGAGTCTCAAGCAGACAAACAAGAATTGCCTTGGGAGACAACAGAAACCCCAATCCACCCATTGGAGTGAACAGGCCACGCCATGTGTGCTCAGGAGTGTGCGTGAGTGTGTGTATTTGCTTGAGTGATTTCTATTCATAGGCCTAACATCACAAAGTAAGCATGGTTTTATCTGCACTAAAGGGGGTTGCGATTGGTGCTCGGTACTGTCAGGTTACTGGAAGTGAAAGTTTAAAAACTTCAAGAAGTTCATACCCGGGCCCATTACAGCTTTTCCTCAGTGACGGTTTTGTTGGTAATGGCCTGCACCTTTGCTATACATTTGATTTTGAATGGTTGGACAAGTGAAATGTGGCACATTGGTCTCAAATCTCAGTTGCAGCCTTGTCTTGGGTTGTGATGTCAATCAGGTAGGTGAGATGGAAGGTGAAGAAAAACGGAGTGTTACACAGAGCAGCGTTTTCAGTCTTTCTATTCACTCAACGTGTAATGCTTGACAGGGTGCCACATTTTAACAAGCTAACTGAATCATTTCTTACCCGCTTGTCCAAGTCAGACCAATTTAGCCTTTTCTTTTGACTTGCAAGGTATTATTCATGCTTTTCACTGCGCCTGCTCTATTTCAGTCTTTAATTAGCAGCCTCCAGTCACTGCCTTGATGATTTTGATTAAATTCAGTCACAGGTCAGTGACGTCGACACTAGATTTCCTTCATTAGCTGCAGGTAAAGTGTGATTGATTTTTCCGGCTAATCTGAACATGCAGTGCCGATTCCAAGTTGGTGATCATCAGCAAAGAATATCAGAGAGCACTTTTGTGAACTCCACAGGTCACAGACAAGTTTCTTTGACCCTATACATTTTTTCCTCTAACAGTGAAGTTTTGTTTTGCCTCTTTGGCTGTTTATTACAGTAAAACACTGACCTAGTCTGAAACTGTTAGGAGAAGATCAGAATCAGCAGGCAGACACACAAATACATTTTTACTTTTGCTGACATTAGCTATGTTTACGTGTGCAAGATTTCTTCAAAGTGATCAAATCTTAAGTGATGGGAGATTCCAACTTCACTGTTTACGTGATGGTAAATAAAGTGATCCAATCATGATGTGCGTGTACATGCATCAAGCGTTTAATCAGAAGTAACCATTTTGACATGAGTAGAGTTGTCAATTTTTCAGAAATGGCAGGAGAAGAAAAAGTTGTATTTCCGTCTGTGTTGTAAACAAACTCCGCTGTTGCTGCACGCCTTCACATATTTCTCTACAGCGAGGGTGTCCAAACATTTTTCAAAGAGAGACAAATTTGAAAATGTGAAAATGCCAAATGGCCAACAGTCCCTCCTGACATTTTTTTTTTTTTTAACCATAAAAGGTAAAAGGTTTGCCATGTTTAGCGATTAACATGGCCACTGTGTAGCTTGCCTTGGTGATATTTTCATTTGACTCATGGGCCCACCTGGAGAACCTCTGTTCTAAGGCCAATACAACTTTGAGTTGTTTTACTTTTTCAGCATGGTCGCTTCCTGAGAACTTGTCGTATGCATAAACATGTTTTGTCTTGTAATGTCTCTTTAGACAAATACAATTATAGAGTTAGAGTGGTGCTGCCACCATGAGGTGAAGAGGGAAATTGCATTTCGAACGTGCATGATTTATTAATTCCGTATGACAGTGCTGGCGGGCCATAAATAATACATATTAAGATGGGAATTGTGGGCCGTGTAAAATCTGAACTTGTGCTGTAATCGGCCCAGGGCCAGACTTTACCCCTAAATACACTGGATGCGGAACGACTCCGGAACGGCTCCGTCACGGCGTCGGAGCTGACACGGCTCCGGAACGACTGCGGCGTCCGGCAGCCCTCTGCAACACATACGCAGAGCTTCTATTTTTGCCGACACCGGAGCACGGCGCATAAATTCAGCACAGAGCAGATTGTGCGGGGAAGGAAACCGGCTACAAAATACAAAATAAAACCCAGGTTGATTTTCAAAATAAAATACTCCCTGTTCGATCTTCTACCGTGGTTCTCTATTCTTCTACTGTATCAATGAATGAATGCCTCTTCCTCCAAGAGACTACAGCCGGCAAATTTTGAGCTTGATTATGCGTGAATTTGCGAGATCTCGTGCGTCCTCGCGACTCTCGGTGTCCGGCGGAGCCACACCAGTGTGCATCACAAACGGATCCTGTGTGAGTTGGCAGATGGCGGAGTACGCTGTCGTTCCGGAGTGGAGCCGTTCCGGAGCCGTTCCGCATCCAGTGTACTTTCGGGGTTAGACATGTTTGCTCTACAGGCTCACACCGGTTCCAAACTAGACGCGACAACTGATTGTTTTTGTTTTTTAAAATGAGGATGTCGTAACCGGCACCGCGTCGCTTGCTGGAAGTATCGCTTGCCTTGGCCCTAATTAAGCGAAATTTCACATGCTTGGTCCACCTTCAGCCTATTTTGACTGGTGATTCTGATTGCCTGTACTGTTAAGAATTATAGTGCTGCTCATGATGAGTCAATGGACAAAAAATGGATCTATATCAATATCAGTGAGTTCTTTTATTAAACAAGAACATAAAATGTAGTTTGTGCTTTCTCTGTTTTCTGTCATCACAAAATTAGTACTTTTGAGTTTTGAGCTGTTGGTCAGTAAACAAGTAATATTAAATCATCAGCTTTGGCTCTGGGAACTTTGAATTGTAATTGACATTTTATAGATTATTTTATTACTATTAATTCAGCAGAGAAAATGAGAGCTTAAACAGAGAATAAATTCATAACAACTCGCACCTCATGGATGTATTTGTCAGTCTTGTTCTTGTTCTTCAGGTTGTTGAGTTAACTCAGCTCTCTGTAGCTCTTTCTGTCACTTTAATGCATTTCTCTCTCATATCTCTGCCTCAGTCTGATGTGTCTTCTCTCTCTGTGTTACATATAACATATTTCCACATTTCATCCTCACTCTACCCCTCTTTCATCTTCTCCATCAATCTGACAGGTACATAAGTGTGTGAACTGTATTGCTGGAATTAGCCTGTATCACTTGGATTGGTCTGAGGGTGAAAGGGCCGAGTCTTCTTCTTGTGTATATGAGTATGTATATATACTGTATGTGTGTGTGATCGAGTCAGTGAGGTGAAGCAAGGGAGAGATGGGCTGCTGGCTGTCAGCTCTGGATTGGCTGATCAGTGGTCCGGAAGCTTGGATATTACGCAGTACAGCTCATCTCGAAGAGGACTTTAACCTCAGCATGCGTAAGAGACCTGTGTGTGTGTGTGTGTGTGTGTGTGTGTGTGTGTGTGTGTGTGTGTGTGTGAGTAACAGTTCTTTCTCTTCTCTCACTCCATTTCTTTCAGTGTTTTACCTTGCCTAAGTTCTTTCCTCTTTGTCTCTCTGACTGTAAGTGTATGTACAGATCTATTTATCTCCGTTTTTGTCTGTCAGTTTTCTCTCTGAGGCCTTGCAGTCAGGGGATCTTGAAGGCCAATATTTTTATTTTCAAGCCGCAACTAGCAGAGTTATACCACTGCTGAATATTCGCCATTTTGGTGTTGAGAACTCTGTGTTTCCCTCAGATATTTGGTCTTCAAAAATAGCCATCCAGGAACAGGACAGATGATGACACTTATGATCATGTGTGATAGAATATTCACTCTGGAGTGAAGACATCCCATAGACTAGAGGACTGGGAGCCATCAACATGTCAAATGAGTGGTTACAAGGTGATTAAACACATGAAATATAAAACAATATCATATAATATACAAATAATTTTTAACTGGTTATGAAGCAGTCTAACACCTGGGACACACATCCTGCGTCAGCAGCATGTCTGCTGGTTTTTTTCGGCGCCCATTAGCAGCCACACAGCATGCGGGAGACAGACGTCGAAACCATATCCAACAAATGTCGGCAGCAACGCAACACTTTAGCTCTTCAGCGAGATGTGCACGGTTCTCTACTAAAATAGATAGAGAAATAACCTGTTGCCAGTCATTTTGACATCATAGCAGCATCATTCACTGTGGTTTCAACATTTCCTGTGTGTCTTTCAAAATAAAACCTCTCACAAGTGTATATGCGCAGAGAATTCCTTCTTTTAAAGGTTTAACTGTGAAGCATTTAAAGGATCTTGATGTGTAAAACAGTACTTGTAATTTAGGATAAATGAGTCACACCAGAGACCCAATGTAGTGAAGTTTAGATTGATCCCGAATTTTGACTGACTTTATTTAGCAACACGGTGCGCATCATACCAGCCTGGAGTGGAGACACACCTGCAGCGTCTGAACAAGAACAGAACTTCACTTAACACGATGATTTTAAAGGCAGCAAATGACTTGGTTTAACAGATATTGTTAGTTTGTAATAATGAAGAATTGTACAGTATCATTTTGATGAGGCTGTTTGGTCAGACAGCGATGGATCATAGGAAATAAACTTGGCATTTCATCTTCGCAGCAGATCGAGCTGCAGCTTGTCTCGCACTTCCCCCGCCCCCTCTCTCTCTCACATAGCACACAGTTTTCTGTCTAAACTGAATATAAATTACATGCATCATATATAATGACATCAAACCCTTTCATATTAAGGGAAATCTTCAAAGGAAAACTTTGGAGAAAGACAGCAGCGCTGCCTGCAGCAGACGTAGCAGACGCTGCATGTGTGAACAACAACAGTGAGACGCAGCAGATTGCCGATGCAGATGCGCTGCAGAAGTAGACACAAGATGTGTGTCCCAGGTGTAAATTTAACTCTGATGCTTCACATCTTACCTACATCAGCAAATGAAATCATCAGCGAGGAGATCAGAGATTATTATCCCGTCTTTGTGTGGTCTGCTCAATCAGCAGAAATGTTATGAAACACTTTATGGCACCAAGACCGGAAGAGATGATTTGTTGTTTACAAGCATGTTCGATTTTTTTTTTTTTTACTATTTCTGGTTGGAAGCAGGAGGATATTTTTCGTTAGATAACTTTAATTTTGTGTTCATGGCCGAACTGGTTTTGTGCAAATTAGTGGCATGTTTCTTTCACTTTCTTCCAAAACAAATGCTCACGCTCAACAGGATCTTTAAAACAGTAAGCAGTACCACTTTTGTCCACATGTGGCGCTACAATCCACACAAAATGAAAGTTCCTCAGAGGAGCCAGAAACAAGCTAGAAACAAAGCCCTGCTAAAGTGGTAAAGTGTTTAAACATATTTTGCATAAAATGAGCTATGAGTAAAAATAGAGCTTCGGTATGTCTTTGTTTTGCTGTAGGATAAAAGCCTTGATCTTTAGTTTTTCAGGTTGTGTGTGAAGAGACATGAAGGAAAGGAACTGAGAAAATTATTTTGATGTCAACAAAAAAGAAAAGTAGGAACAAGATGAGGAGGCAAACAGGAAGTTGTCTGTTCTGGAGGGCACCTGACAAACGAGGTTTGCGTCTGGGCAGTGACTGATGGTTTAGTTGTTGTGTTTGAGGATCTAAAACACTTAAGCACGTGACTTTATAATCTACCAACTGGTTTAGTATTGAACAACATAACAACACCGTCATAAATCAAACTACATTCTGTCTGTCACTCCTGAGGTGGACGTCACTGACACGTCTGAGTTTTCAATAAAAGGCCAATATCAGACTGATCTATTGACAAAATGAATATTACTTCTCTTCCTCCCCCTGTCCCTTGTCTTTCTCCCACCA
Organism: Naso brachycentron; assembly: GCA_029874485.1. NCBI lineage: Eukaryota > Metazoa > Chordata > Actinopteri > Acanthuriformes > Acanthuridae > Naso > Naso brachycentron. The sequence continues at coordinate 18,234,100 of JAQFJA010000015.1, forward strand.
GCACTAAAATGCACCCCCCACCCCCCCACCCCAAACCTCTCATTAGCTCTTTATTCCTTTGGATTTATTTCATTCCTCCTCTGCCTCCTTCCTTCTCTCTGTCACCCCCTCTAATTTGAAGTGCAATAGTTTCCCTCTGGCATGAAAATATTGCGTCATTCATCATGTCTCTCTAATTCGTCTTAGATATCCTCCACCCCTCCACCTCCGATCACCCACCACCCCGCTGCACCACTTAGCTGTGATATTGCCCAGAGTCAACGAATACACAGCGAGTCATATCCATCCATGCAGTGATTTTTATTTTATTTTTTTGATGCATTTGAACAGACAGACAGTTCAGGAATGTGCTGTCGCTCGCTGTCAGTCCCTCACCTTTATTCCTCACACACACTCACGCTGACTGTGCGCTCCGGCCGGCGTCTGGCTCGTCTCATTGCGAGGCGATGGGTGTGGGCCATTTTTGCGGCTCAATGCTCAGTGCTAAGCTGTTTGTTGCGGTGACTGGCCAGAGGTGTATTGGGCTAAATTGAACCGGCTGCTGATTAGATGGCTACCTATCGATAAGGCCTGAGTGGAATTTCAGCCTCGGCTTGTGTGTCCTGAAGAGTCGAAATGTAGCTGCAGGCTCATGGCCGAGTCAGTTTGCTGAGAAAATGTTGGGGAGACTTTGCCTCCTCTGCTGTCAAACAAAGTTTCACAAGCCCTCCGGTCCACTCAGACTTTCTCCGTGACTTCCTCCACACCTTCCTTTCGTCTTGTTGTGTTAAGCTGTAGCTAAGAATTCCTGCACTGAATCTCTTCACCAGGGTCCGTCCCATCATCATTCTGCATAACTCTTGTTCAGTCTTTTGGTTTTACAGTTGACCTTCACTTTCTCCCATGAAACATGATCCTGTATCTTCATTTTGTTGCAAACGTGAGACATGCTTTTATGGCTATTTCATTTTGAACAGTCGACACGTCACTCTACACGACTCTATTGTTTTCATCTTTTATTTGCTTGTTTTGTTTGATCCAGCACCTGCTGCCTTGATGGGTTTCGGATTTGCGCAACTACTTTTACAGACTTTTAATTTTAAATATCCACAGGAAGCATATAGTGTTATAAAAGGATATTCCCAAATTTTTGACGTATGGCTTCATCGACCTACCCAGTCGTATTCCTTTTGATTGAGACCATTTTCAGCCTATTTGATGCAGAATGAAGTTTGGACGGCTCAAAATTTCGACGCCGATGCTAATGTTAATGCTAGCGTAAATCAATGGGACCAACAGTAGCCACTACCAAACTCCAATCAAACACTCCACAGTGCACCCAAAGCAAGTCAGTTATGACGACAGTCTACTGAGGCGAATTCACGTGTTTGTTTCATAATTTTAGAAATCAAACTCCTGCTGAATTTCTTTCATTTGTGGCTCTGCTTAGGGTTAACAGCAACAGGAAGTAAAGAATTGGGCAGCTTCCTGTTGCTGTCAGCCCTAAGTAGAGCTGCAAGTCAAAAAAATTCAGCCACAGGTTAACTTTTAAAAATATTCTACGAACGTACGATTTCACCTCAAAAGAGTGTCGTCATATTAGACTTGCTTTGAGTGCACTGTGGTGCACTGTGTTTAATTGGAGTTTGGTAGTGGCTACTGTTGGTCCCGTTGACTTGCACTAGCATTAGCATTAGCATTAGCATTAGCAGCAAAACAGCGAGCCATCCAAACTCCCTAATGCATGCAGTGAGAGCTGAAAATGGTCTCTATCAATTGTAATAATATCCCTTCAACAGAAGCTTAACTTCAACAAAACAGAATTAGTTTGTGTATATGGTGTGATTACACTGTTGCTCTAATTGTACTCCACAAACTCAGCCATTGTTTTTTGACCATTTTTTGATAAGACATTATTAATAGCCTTTGTAAGTTACAACATGGAAAATGTAATAGCCTCCCATTTAAAGAGCTGAGGAATAAAGATGCAACAAGCAGAAGTCAAAATGTTTCAATGCTGGAGAAACAGCAGAAGAATAAAGAGCAAGACTCTGAGCAATTTGATATTTTGTAAGACTGTGTTTGGAGTATTTTTCATTCTGTGGGTCCCTGTGTGAAAGAAATCAGACCATCCAGTGGTGTTTATATTGATGTGTGAGGTTTATCTACAATTCATCTGTCTCAGCCGACACAGCGGCTCAGTGTTGTTCCCATTCGCAGCTCTCACCGTCATTAACCATGACAGAATAAAGCTGTATTGAGCGGCAGCCTGCACCTCGCTCTTATTAAATAGTGTATGTGGTACGCAGAGCTGCGGCAGGCTGTCTGTGATACTGCTGACAGCAGCAGTTTAGCAGCCTGGACTAGCCGTTCCAATTGCATGCTGTTATTGTTGTGATCACTATTAATCTCCGTTCAAGTACAATGTGATGTGAAGTTTTGTGCAACCTTATTTTCACAGATTTGAATGCTGAAGTGTTTTGGCTTTTGTTTTTGTAGTGATGAGTTTCTTGGCTGACAGAACAGACATACAATCTGCATTTAGACCAAATCAAACATGGTGAAAATACAAGTTCTGCCCTGCATTTGAAATGTGGGTGGTGCTGACCGCTAGCCTGGTAAACCAGACCCCTTCACGTCGCAATTTAATTCGCTTCATGCAAATGGTCTGGGAACCCTCCCATTCATGGCCGTTCTCACTTCTCCGAAAACCTGACCGGCCAATCGCAACCATGTATCTCATGTGGGGCGGGCTTTATGTGATGACTCATTGAAGGGGCCAAAGACGGCAGCTCTAGTCTGTATGCGCGGCAGCTGACACAAATCATTGATAGCCTACAGACAGACGAGGGGCGAGGCCATTAACTTGAATTTTCCTCAACCTTATAAATAATCACATCAATGTTGTTTTGTGTAGTGATATTGGCTCTTTACGTCAGCAGTAGTTTGATTATACCTCTGATAGGAAGTGTGTCTCTGGCCAAGGGAGTGTTTGTGCATTCACTAAAGGCAGACCTACATCACCACGCTTCGATTTCACCCATTTACATTAAAAAAAACCAACAACATAGATCGTCTAACTCATTGCTTTTGGTGCTGATGTTTTATCACCAAGGTTGCACAGTAACGTATGGCTCATCTACCAAAATAAATGCCTTTATTCACCGGAAGACCGTCTGAGGAACAACGCTGTGTGCACATGACCTGATCAAGTTGTTGAACAGAGCGGCTCTGTCACTCAAGCTGAAGAGAGGAGAATTATATAATTATAAGCGATGACATTACCCAAATGATTACGCAATTCCAAAACTATTATAAAGCGACGTGTATCGTTTTGTATCTGTATTTTTCAGGCACAAATTAATTTATTTATCCCCGCACTCAGCACGGGCATGAAGCACTTGTCTTGTAAAAGAAAAAGCTGCTATAAAGTTACATGGTGAGACACTCATTGTACAGTATAAATAGCAGTGACGTCACACTGCACGTGCTTGCACATACCTGGGCAAATACATATCGACATCACCTGTTGATGGGCTGGTTGGAAAGTTTTTACACAATGCCCAACTCTACTGGATTAGTAACTTTGCTAATTTTTTGTGTGGCACTTCCTTTCTGTTTTCTGGATTATTTAAAGAAATACTTATTTTGACTATTTAATGTTATGTAGTCAATTTTAAACTGTAATTTTTTTTTTTTCCTCTTATGACTTTCAAGTTGTCCTATGTGGAAAAACACAGCTGTTACTAATAACATATTTAACGGTAAGGCTCTATTCTATCCCAGTAAGGCATGACAGTGTGACAGTGCGGTGGCATAAACAAGGCCAGGACCTGAATTTGAGGCAGTAAAATTAAATTCAACCATCATTAATTTTATTAGTTATGCCTTAGCTTTATTATGGTGACATTTCAAAATGTCCACTGCGAGGAAGGCC
>JAQFJA010000015.1:18278340-18296450 GCA_029874485.1 Naso brachycentron
GAATGACCAATAGACAATAGTATTATTGGCGGAGGTGGGGGGCGCCCCCAAATCAAATTTTTGATTAGGGCCCCGTAAAGACTTGGGCCGGCCCTGATGTAACATTAAAATGTCGGATGGTCAAATTAAATGTGGTTAAACTTCCAAGTAACGAGATAAACTCTGAAACCTTAGTACTCTTCAAGAAGCTGGCCATTTAGAAAAAGAAAGAAAGAAAATAAAAAGTTAAAGGAGAGCGGCTAACACAGTTTGTGCCAGACAAAGGATGAACCGTGGGGCTGCATGAATGTCCCAAATGAGATGAATAAGGAATTTTTTAAACTGTGAATCATCCAGAGTTGCTCGAATAGAACCCCAGAATAGAAATCCAGAGCTGTAGATGAGCATTATAGATGTTATTGTCATCACAGATTTTAAAATATGTTCAATTTTTTCACCATCTCTCTTAAGATTACTTGATAACTATGCTTGTTTAGAGAGGATACGAGCCTGTTTGTTATGGCAACCAGTTCTTAACAATTAAATATAAACCCCTGCTAATACGATGCTGTCACATCTACCGTCGCTTCTCAGTTGAAACTACCCACAAACAATCATTCAGTCAATATTTTATTTTGAAATTTCTGCTGCTCTCATTGCTCGGATGACCATATTCACTTAATCACCTCCGTGTCCACTGCAGATTTTACCCCCCTCGTGAAGAGGCTAATGGGTTGAGGTGCATTAAAAGACCCTGATTCGGTTTTCCTTTTCCTTACAACCTGAAATACATCAGAGTCAGAGCTCTTTCTTTCTATCTTTCACAATAGTGTGTGATAGGGTTGCATTCCTATTCATTACTAAGGGTTTGATATGGTCCCTTGATGACAGCTCAGACCCTATATTACCTCGGCGACTGACCAGATTTGAAATCAAATTAGCTGAACGACGGATGAAAGCCCTTTAAAGCTTTCCCCTCAGCCACAACCACATCAACAGAGTGCTATGGAAAAAAAGCCTGATTATGAGTTCAACCCTTGGATTTGAGTATCTCGCAGATGCTGCTGTGTCTTGTCGTATAAAGGAACCGTATATGTTGTACAAGATAAACATATTATGAAGAATATGGATATTACTCTCGGGTTATTTTCATAAACAAGTTCTAATAGTTCTTGCTGTCACTGAATGCCCAGCAATTCTAAAATGTGCTTGTCGTTCCTCTCAATTAACTTAAAGTCATAATTGGAAAAAGGCGAAGTAGCTGTCGTCTGTCTTCAGCGTGGGCTGGGAAGCAGAAGTTCAGTCAGTGGCTTTTAAGATGTGTGCATGCTCTCCAGTTGCTATAGTGTGATTTGCAACAGCACACAACTGTCAGAAGCAATGAATCACATTACTTAAGTCAGTCATTAAAGACGTGCTATTCCTGTTACACAAAGTACTCACATCAGCAGCTCCCCGTGACACCAAAGCAAGCTTTTAAAGCTCTCACCTGTGACATCTCTCCATTTTTTTTTATTATTATTTTTTTGATTCTGGTAAAATCTTTTGTGGTTAGTGCTTATTGCTGTGTGTTTTTTCTGAGATCACTTGTCAATCAAACAGTGATGGCAGCTCCATGCTGTCTGTGTCCTTGGATTTTCTATACGACAGTCTTTGAAAAATCGTAAATGTGAAACATGACTCTCTGTGCTTCAAGGGATGTCTTCGGATCAATTTATGAGACAAAAAGATTTTTACATACAAGAAGTAGCAGTATAGTGGCTTGTATGAACTATACATATGCATACACAGCCTGTATCATCAATGAAACGTTAAGAACAAATGTGCAGTAAGATACATTTACTGGATGAAGGGTGGAAGTGCTCATCTTGAATCAGATCTGGAGACGTGTATGTACACGCATGACTTTGTCACACCACATTCGGGATGAAAGCTGACTGAGAGTCAACTTTCAGGAGTGTAGTTTGTGAACTTTAGCACACATGAATATATATAACAAGATAATTCAACATTTTGCAGACAAACCATATCGGCCACAAATTCTGATTAGACAAAAAATTGTGACTCTGAAAGCATCACATTCTGAAGCTTGGGCAGGATCCCCTTAATGTTTCTTTTTAAAGCATCTCATGTTTAAAGGTAGAGTCAGTAGCATTTTCCTAAAAAACTATTTACACCTGGATCAATTACCTTTGCAGTAGACAAGGATTTTTATCACCTCCCCTCAGCTTGGCTTGGCTTATTTTGGCTTAGATAAAAATGTAAGACTCGGGTGGACATGCTAAATTCTGATGTATTTCATGGTGCCTTTTTTTCCGTGTTCTGGTACGTCATGTCATCCAGGATTTCAATTTTTGATGGACCTTACAATTACATAAGTTAACAATAACAGACATAGAGCTGAAAATGATTTTTGCTGACTTGTGTCTGTATAAGCGTAAAGTGTTTCTGTTGAGACAGGCTTATAAATTGACAGTGCGGTGTGCCGCTCTCTCTTTTGTTGAAAGTCAGCCTAGCTCACTCAGCACACCTCTCTCCCTGTAATCAGTTTAAACAAATAATAAATCAGCCAGATCATCCAACATACAAAGACCTGCTCTGTAGCTGTGGGTATAAAACTGGGACTCCACTGGTTGTGTGTGCATTTTGGAATGGGTCTACTGCGAGTTTGTTCCGTGCTCTGCCGTCTGTCAACACCCACCGGCTGCGTTCAGACCGCAGCACAGCTGTACAGCTTGAATCACGAGACCACCAGATTTCACGGTAATCACAGAATCATGTGCGACCGCAGCCTCTGAAAACTTCTGATCTGGTGACTTCAAGCCTGACTTTGTACATATTGACATTTTGTTTATTAAGTTTAGTGAAATATGATCTGTTTTTTAATTCTTAATTAACCAGATGTTTTAATGTTGTATCTGTGCCTGGCATCCTGTCCCGCCCGATCTGCTCTTGGCTGAATTGCTGTGTTGTGTCATTTGGCAAAAATTAAAGCCTTGCATATCTGCTGTGAAGGACTCTGGATCACGGGAGCTGTGACAGACTTGAAACGCAACGAAGCGGCAGCCAGTGGAAGCACAAACATTGACTAGAATTGAAACATATCAGCTCTGCTGCCGTGCTGGAGCGGAGATGGACCGCATATGCATCTATTCGAATTTGAATTTAGGTAAGAGTGCAGCGCACACAGATTATTTTTAGACGCAACAGTTTATAGTTCTCATGACTCATATTCGACTCTGCAGTCAGTTACAGTATCGTCCTATTGTCTGTCTTTAATGTTTTAGATAATGGCTAGAGTTAAATAAGATATATTTTTGTAAATTGGGTAAATCAGTCTGTAAGGTAGAGAATTAAAACTGAACATTTGTAAATTCAGTGATTTTAAATCAGTGAACTCAGCCGGTGGATTTTTCTCTGAATATCTCGCCTCTGACCAGCGAATAAAAAAGCTCTTTCGCTGTCATCTTTCAGACTTGCCTGCACAAAGTCACTCTGCAGACGGTGCTGATCTCAGTGTTGTGGTCAGTCCTACATGCAGTACCACAAGGTGACTAATAAGGAGGAAACAGGCTGACGCAAGAAGTCCCAGTATCTTGCCCCCATGCTGCTTTATTCACATGCCTGCCCCGCCATGTCTTCTTGCACCCACACTCTGCTGTAATGAGCGTCCCCAGAGTGCTGGGAGAAATCTGCCCTCTTCGTCTAACCCCCCGTCGTGTGTATTCATGTGGTGTGTGCTCGTTTGCTCGTTGAGGTTGCACATTTATGTTGAGTTTTAATGGAAAGGCTTTTAGAGGATAAAAACTGGTAAACACCAAATACCGTCATTTGCTTACGATGTAGATTGGAGTTTCAGCATGAGAAGACAACATTTTTACCTCCGTAGGGGAGGCAGATTCGCAGTATTGTTTCCCAGAAAGGTATCAATGGAATTAGCTGTAATGTTAAACCACAGGCAAAGGAAATTAATTAGTTTTTGGTGTAGATGTGGATTAAGTGAAGCCCCCATTTGGCTGTTTTACAATTTGACTCATCACAGCTGATCCTTAATGTGTCGAAGCTATTTTTTTGTCAGTACATTATTTGGTTCCAGATGAATCCACATGACCATTACATGAATCTGAGTGAACATGCCAGGGCATTCTGCACTAATGGTAAAGACACGTGCTATATAATTACATTCATGCTTCAGTTGAAAATCCTCCTTTGCTGCTTTAAGACTCGTGAACTCCTGTGTCTCCTGCCTGTATTTGAACTGTCATCTTTCTATGAGGCAGAAATACCAAAAACTCAACCAGAAGGAAAAAAGTATATCCAAGCCCATTACCTTCCAAACAAAGTTTCACCTTCTTGTTCAAATGTTATTTTTTGCCGGGTTTGGAATGCAATATATTTGCCCAAAAAAGCCATTCTGCATGTTTGTTTTTGACAAGCAATGCATGGAACTAAAATTGTTAGCAATCTCTTCAGTGCGGCCTGTTGGCCGTTTAAATATGGGATGAAATTACACCTGTTCCGGGCAACTAGAGGCCCTGCTCTGTTCACCACATGTTGAGTTTGCACTATGTGATAACTAAATGTGGACTCCATGGATGTTATCAGATGTGCTGGAATGTTAAACTGTAGTTTTGAGTCTGCATTTAAATATGAGTCAGTAGTACGGTTCAGTGGCTTGTAAACACAACATTCAGGTGGGCCCCTCCTCCCGGCTCAATGCCACCAGAAGTATCGTAGCACGTACTTATACTGCTTGTACTTAGACTTAGATTTGTTTTAATGGAAAAGTCTTTATTTTAGTAAGCTAGCACAAGCTAACTGCTAACTTGGCACCTACCTGTTCAACAGAAAGCAGGTCAACTCCACATCGCTCTTCATCCTCCGCCTCGCCTCTCCTTCAGTGCTCAAAAGAGGGTGAAAGCCAAACTGAGATTCACTCTCGTTGTGGAACTAGCTTTTTTCACTTGCCGTTTCACCTCACTAGGGCTATATTTCCTTTTCTTTGCCATTTTCTCCGGTATGAGTTGCATCCAGTCACTATACTCCCAGCCACACCTGCGCGCTGTCATTGGCTGAGTGAAATGCAGCCACTCCCCACCCAGAAACATCCTAACTAAATCAAAACATCAAAACAGAGGCAGAGGTGGGGCTCTACAGACACAGTCACCATCACACATGTCTAGGGGCCCATAAGTGAAGATTAAACAGGAATAATTTTGTCTAAATTTAAAAAGTCTAAATTTTGTTTTTAGGACAGTGTTAGTGACTTTACCTTTAAGCCAAAAAATGGTGTTGCTTTGCTCTTTACACTGTTTCTGCAGCTGTAGCCAAATTCAAATGACATGCGCACACGTCAACTGTGAGTGAGCCTGATAAATGCGATGACATTTCGCCTTTTGGAAGCTCTACAGGAGCACGATCAGTGCAAATGTCACTTGAAAATTTGCTCCATTCTTTCTTCTTGGTTTTTCAAAGTGATTGCCTCCATCAGTCAGTCATCAGAATGATCATGCTGATAGAAATCCAGATGTTTATTTCTCAACATCTCTGTTTCCCGTTAGTAGAAAACAACTCTAATATTAAGGACTGTGCAGCCTTGTGGGAGGTTTACACTCTGACTCTTGACTCGAGTATTACAGTGTTTTGCTTTAATTGTACCTAAAATGGGGACTTAACCATAAAATGTGATTTTTCCAATAGACTGATCTTTTGTCCCTTTGTAAATGTCATCAGGGGGCCAACTACAGCAAAAACCCACACAAAAAATCATTGAGGCCCATTACATTGCACAGAGATAGACTGTGTGGGTATGTCAAGGACCCTTGCATAGCAATTACTGTTAAAAAATAATTGATTGCATTAACCTGCCCTTTCACCATTTTACAAGTCAGATCCATATTCCTAAGTGGCCGTGTAGTGTTGGGTTTGAACCTAAGAGGACACAGCGTAATGATTTTGTCAAGCCAGTATTGAATTGCTCAGTGGTGTTGGTGTTACTCATGGTGTGCTGCTTTTCAAGCATCCACACCACAACGGAAATGTCAGTGTGTCATTTTCCATTGAGAGGAACACACACACACACACACACACACACACACACACACACACACACACTCTTTAGGTGGGTATTTTTGTGTGTTGCTACTTGATTGGGAGCTAAAGGCTTTTAGATTTTATTTTTATTTTGTTGTCGAGAGGCTGCCAATATATATATGTTTTTTTTCCAAAAGATTTTCCTCAAAAATCAATTTTTTAACATCTCATGATTTCATTGTGTAGAAATTTACAAAAGAGAAATAAACAAAAAAACAAAACAAAAACTCTTTTCCAGACTTGAATTGGATCTTTAAATAATGCATCTTTCTCAGATCCCACAAACAAAATAATACATAGTATCTGATTTAGAACTGGGCTATATTGCCTGAAAATTATAAACAATTAGTTTGCAATATCTTGATATTATTAAATCTCTGTAAAAGCAAACATAAGAATATTTTTAACCACATACTGTCTCTGATGCAACAGTACTGCAGGGATGACTACTGGTACTTCTGCAAAATATAGATTTTTTAATACTTTATTTATTGAGTTTTTCAGTTGACAACAGTAAATAAACAATTCGATCAGAGAATTTGTCACAGTGAAACTTGTTGCAAGCCTCAGCTGAAAAACAAAGATAAACAGGTTACAAAAGTTGGGCCATAGACAGAGAACAATGCCCCAACCATGAGAAAGAAAACCAAGCACCCGCACTTGGGGTACAACGAGAACAAAGAAAAACAAACAAACAGACATTTTTGATCAATACTCATCAACACAACAGTCTGGTAAGTTCACACAATTACATCATTTTAGTGTCATTCAGTCTTTAAAACCAAGAAAAGACACCATTTATTGTCGTTTCACGATATAACAATATCCCAAATCTAAAACAATATACAGTCTAATGTCTCAGTAACTATACAATGTCTTTATTTTGCCCTGCCCTCATCAGATTTATGTTTAAAATGCCATTTTTTTGGGTCTCACACCTCCAAGCTAGTATCGGTCTGACTGGTATCTGTTGAGCCTTCAGCGACTTTGTCATCCCAGGTGTTTTTTGTTCTCGACTTCATAACTTTTCATCATGGACACACTTCTTTCCGGTTGACTTGAGAGGCAACACGGTGAAAACTGCAATGTCTGATGTGCTACAAACGCCATTAAATTAATCAATTCGCCCCCAACCGACAGTCTCACTCTCTTTCCCCGTGTCTTTCCTCTCTCCCCTCTTTCAAGGCGGCACTGAGGGAGAAATATAGATTTGATAAGGCCGCTTGCTCTCGCTCCACATCCATGCAGAGAAAATACATTTCCCCTCGGACTGAGCCGAGTCTCATCCTTCCTCTCTGGAAAGATTACAAAGCAGACATGGACGACAATGACATGAACTGCCTCACCAATCCCTCTGCATCAGCATTAGACTGTTCCTCCACCAGCATCCATAGGTTATAATGACAAGACTCCCAGACTGCTCAATCCATAATGTCTGGAGCTGCACCTGTCTGACACCTTGTGTATAATTCATTATTATGTTCTTATGGATTCCTGCACGCCTCACAAAGTGCAACGCTGATTCATTGCAAAGGGAATAGAAATGCTCTTAACCAGCTTTATTATGGAGAGCAAAGTTCTCAGCACAGCATCTGGGATAGATGTTTTGTTATGTTAGGGCTTTACAAGTACCACTAAATCATCTGAAAGCAATGTGGCCGAAACAGAGATAATTATTGACGTTGTATCTCACCGTTCAATGGCGTGGCACTGACACATGTAGCTCAATGAGTCGCAGAGGACCCTCGCTCTTTTCTTCCCTCCTGCCTTGGCAAACTTTCTCTTTTGTCAGACCTTACAGAGCTTCTTGTGCATGTGATTCTCTTTTAGCTATTTTTACAAAGTCCTTTCTTGTCCCTCAGCTTCTTCTCAATACATAGTTTAGAGAACATTTTTCCAGTCCCCGCCTTGCCACATAGTGCAGTTGCATTTAAGCCATTAGTCTTAAAATGTGTTTGTGTCAGTGCATGGCCTGTTGTTGTTCTCCCACCTCCTCCTCCTCCTCTGCTTTTTCTAAGGCTGATGTGTCTTTCATTACCCAGGTCTGACAGCGCTGAGCCGAGTGGACGTCTGTTTGTCACCCTCTAATGGGGCTTGGCAGCCTACAAGGTGTGCACAACACCTCAGAGAGAGTGGCCTTCTCCTTCTGTCTCCCCGAACGCAGGAAAAGACCAATAACACTACCCCGTGCATTCAGTCCACTGTTCAATTTCACTTCACGTCCGCGTCAGTGCCGTGAATTAGATCAGGCACCTATGGACAAATTCCACGTCCAGTTGACTTGATGGGAATTGACCAAACCTTGCCAGGATCTCACACAGTGCTGGCTTTGATCCTGCTGCAGCTGTCAATTGCAATATACAGTTTAGATGGAAGGCTATCTAATCTATTTTGAGTAAATCCTGCTTTTTGGTGTCAGCCTATCGACCTGCTGTACTGTTGCTTATCTATCTCTCCCGAGTAAATGTTTTCATTTGATGGATTCCCAGACAGACTCATATTAAGGGCAAAGAACACCATTTGATAAGATTTTATTGGATCCAAATGGGGAAACTTGGTTTGGATTTGGTGTTGTATTGTGGGGCCTTGATGTTCCTACACATCTACTGGAAAAGAAACCATATGAATATCCTGACAGGAACCTCCACTGTAAGAACCTGTGGAACAGAAATCCAATTTTGTCTTGTGTTTCAGTTGGAGCTGTTTTCCAGCTCTTCGGGAATTTACTTACTCTCTTTGGCTTGACTGTCCATGTTTATTGCGCATCTCCACCATTTTGAGGTGTTTCTGAAGGTAGGATATGATCTTTATGAGCTTTTATGTTGGTTTTATGTGAGGAGGTTGAGACTGAACCAAACATAGACAAAAACAAAAGGGCATATATTACTGAAAGCACCATGGAGTGGTCGAGTAAACATGTCATTTGATTTGTCAAAATCAAAAATGAGACTTTTCTCACAAGAAAATCATCACCATCAGTCATTTGTTCAAAAAAATTTGTGATAAGCTGCTTCCTGTCAACATGCATATAACTCCTCTGTCAGAGGCAAAGATAGAAGTCGTTGTTGCTATAGTGCCATAAACCACCCAAGAAAGAGGTCAGGGTTTCTATTAATCTTAAATGTGAGCTTTCCATTGATGCACCCAGTGCACTTCTGTGTACATTGGTACAGGATTACAGATTCGATGGAGGAAAAATGGAGAGTAATGATACTGTGTACTGTATTAAAGCTCCCAAACCTCTACTAGCGCCAAGGGAGAATCATTATATTGATGGACTAACACACCTACGTCCGACTCTGCTATTGCTATTACTGTTGCTATTGGACCTTCTTCCAGTGGACCTAATGACATACCAAACAAACTAAAAACAAGTCAGCAAGTGGCTAGTGAATTCCATGTAGATTGGTGAAAATACAGACAACTTCAGAGCGCTGTACGCTTCACATCTACGCTTTACTTTTGTTACAAATTAGATGCCTGCTACCCCTTGTGCTTATTGTGTTCTTGTTTTCTTCCCGTCTTTTTTCTTCATATTTATGTTGTTTGAGTTCTGTGTCAAAGACCACCACGTGAACTATGGATCATGCGCAGAATGTTCAGGCCAGTTAGATGCCAATTGAGTTGTATATATGCAAGCGTAAATCAATCCCCAACCGCATTACCTAGGTGTGTTAGTCTGACTTTGAGAGATTTGACTTAGTACAATTTCAATCAGACTAACACAAAAAATCAACTTTTTCTAACATCATGTAACTTTGCTGAATGTTCGACGACTCTACCCGCTCTTTCATCTAAGTTGTCCTCAGACGAGCCCTCCACGTCATCGATCCTTAATGCATCTGGCTAGCTCACCAGTACTTTCCTCCCCTGCAACTTTCTTTAGCACGTCCACATGAGTAGGTACGGGATGCCCTCATGATCCATGCCCGTGTGTTGGTTCCCACAGCACAAGTGTGCTGGCTTGGAGCTCCTGGTGTCTGTGGCAGTGATGGGCCAGCCTTATTCTCCTGGCTGCTATCTTTGTCAGTCTTTTTCAGGACCCAAAAGGTTCTAACGAAGACTTGTTAGGGTCAAAACTATTCAGAATACCTTCAAATTTTACCCAAGCTGCTTGCTGGGGATTAAAATTAATTACATTACAATAAATATTTGATACGTTTTTGAAGATGCAATAGTAGACCTTGCACAGTCCATGGGACAAACCTTGTGGTCCAGAGGACATTGCTGAGTTGTAGTGAGAAAACCAGCTCATGTCAAAGAATCAAAAGAAAGGGGAATTGCAAAAATGGAATAATTCTGAAAGAGAATAAAAAGAGGGGGACAAAGAACGAGAGGACAAAGTAAAATGATTAGAAGGGCATGAGGAGATGAAAATGGTGAAGAATTGGGTAAAGGAGAGAATAGATCCAAATCCTCCCTTTTCTTCTTCTGACTGTTGGCGTGCCACAATGAATGGCCTGTAGCATACATTAACACACATTCAGACCAGAGCCCACATCTTCTTATTAATCCACTGCCTTAATTTGATCCCACAGAGGAGGGAGGGGGTGGAGGAAAGGAGGAGAGGATGCAGCTGAGGGTTGGAACATAATGTGGGAGTCAGAAACCTGCTTTTCTCTGCTCAGAGATGAAAGGTTAAAAAGCCCGATAGATCTTTCCGTATTTAAATACACCTCTGCGCCCCTGTGTGCAGTTCCCTGTGTGCATGTATTTGTGTGTATGCCGATGCATTTGTGCAGCGAGTGTTTGTACGCCTGCCGAGTGTGTTAGAATGGGGAAATGCTGGCTAATAACAAGATGTTCCTTTGAAATTCGCACAGCATTCATCCTGGTGTTTTCTTTCAGGTGAGCGGCACATGGCGAAATGTCAAACATTAGAAATAAACTCTTGTAATGACAACTCTTGACGGAGAGAATAATACTGGAGAGAAAGTCAGAGAGGAGAAAAGATTGATAGATGTAGCAAGATGGAAATAGAAAAGGATGGAAGGGTGAAAAAAAGGAGAGGGAAGATGAAAACACTTCCTCTTTTCTGATCTTCCCTCTGAGTCAGCCTGCCAGTCCCTCCTTCCAAAGCTGCTCAATCTTTTTTCTCTGGTTTCTCTTGCACTGTCTTATTGTCTCTTCCTCTCTAAATCTTTTTTTTTTAAATTTTCTTGACAGCACCATGGACAAACCTCCTGGTGTCTCACTCGGCTGTTTAACAACCCGCACCTCATTAGAGGCTTGCTAGGTTTTCTTATCTAATATCTTTTGATTTGTGTCTCTGATCTGCCTATAACGCTTTGCTGACCAGCAGCATCAGATTTGGGATAATCTGGTTTATTAGCAAGTACGAAGTACATCCACCCTAAAAAAAAAGAGGATTAATATGTCAGTTCTGTAATATGCACAGCTCTGTTTTAATTTATGAATTTCAGCATCCGCTTTTTAAGCTGAACAACAGAGAGACAGACTGTAGTGGTGATGTTATCTGGAGACAAATCCTGGTGCTGCTCCGTAGGCAGTAAATAATTGAACATTTCTTAAGACAAACCAGACTTTGTGTTTTTACTGGGATGTGGGGACAATTTTTGCTTCACAGCTGGAAGGCCTACATTCAAATAAAAAGTATAATTTGGAAGTCATATCTCAAACAATAGTTCGCAGATAGTATGTTTCTAATTAGTTTTCACACCGATTTTCCACAAAATTCCTCACCATTCAGAATGTGAATTTAATGAGACTTTAGTGCTGGTCAACATACCTCGTCAGATAAAGAAACCATGGAGAGAAATTTCTTCTCTTTTAGTTTATATGCACATCGTCTTTACTATTTTTGAAAATGCCAAAAATGTGGTTGAGGTGAGATAATTGGCATAATAAACCTTGATGTTGCTGTAAATTCTCCTTCTACCTGTGGAGACAAAATATTCCCATTCTGCTGCCACTCATGTCATGCTTCTGCTTAGTGCTGCACAATTCTTGCTAAAATGTGAATACCGATTGTTCTCCCTGAGAATTGAGATCACTTTTCTCTCACACGATTCTCATTTTTTAAACAACAACAACAACAAAAATAATCATCATTGCACATCAGAAAATAAAAAAAAACCTGCTGTTCACACAGGACTCTCATCTGGCATCACCTATAAGAAAGTGCTGGACTTAAACTTAAACTTGTCTGGCAACTGGGTTCCCTTGTCCTTCAGTGCTAACTCATACTGGATTTTGTGGTGACACTGGAGGTGATTACAGAAATTCGGAGTGTTGCCTTGCTGTGCTGCGATGATGGCAAAGCATTGCTTGCAGATTATCACTCCTTGTGCACCGTCTTCAGGCTTAAACCTGAAAAAGTTCCACCGTCTTTTTTCGGCACAAGTACATTATTACTCTCGCTGTCACCAATGTGGTTTTCCTCAGCAGCGCTCAGTTTTTTCTTTCGCATGTAAAAACCAGCTCTAACTCCATCAATTAAACTGACTACTGCCTCTTTCCTGCTTGTCTACACGCGTCTGGTTACTGTAGCAACAATGAGTGACAGCGGAGCGTCGTAAATGAGGAAGAGAAATGAAGAAGGGTGATTGAGTTGTACGGCTGAATCGTTGGTTAACCTCTGGCTTAATTATTTGCGTGTTTTGTTAAACACTGTTGCTGTAAAATTAATAAGTGAACACATGAATGCAGCGTACTCTCAACCCACAGGGAAATACTAGCAGGTGAATCGCCATCATTCAGACTGAAATTGAATGATAGTATGAATCAAGATTGTGGTTTTATTGTTGTTTTTTTACGATTTATCCTATTTATTAACTACTAATGTTCAACCAAACATTAGAACTAGAAAAATAGAAGCAGAAAGAGCAGAGAGTTGGGGGTTACCTTGCTACCACATCCTGAACTGGAGTTCAGTAGGAGCTCTTGTTGCAAGTCATTCCCATCTCTAATAAAAAGTCCCATCAATGCGATTTTAGGGAGGATTTGCAATGACCCAGACTGCCTCCTCACACACACGCACACACACTTCCACTATTTTTTGAAAGGGGTGAAAACAAGAGCTTGCAAAGAATCAAAATGACATTAAAATATAATGTATTTAGTCATGAGAGAAGTGCAAACCTCTGCTGACCAGTTATTAAACAGGCTGTTACTGAAAAAATAATAATTCCCTTCACTGACGATTTAAGTTCAATTGATTGCCTGACCTTGAAAAACACCTTTAGGATTTTAAATCAAGTCTTTATCTCTATAGTTCTATGATTAAAGATAAAAACAATAACTATGCAACAGCAGAAATCCCAGATCCAGATTACCACCAAAATCTAATCGACAGTTCCTTTGCCCAAGGCCAATCTACTCTGTGGATTTCATGGCTGATTCCCTGACAGACACACTAAATATTCAACACAGTGTTTTGAACCACCAGGCATATAAACTGTTGTTGATGTGTGAGAGAGGAAATGAGTTTACAGCTAAATACGTCTGTGCTGCTCATTAATAAATAGCTGAATACCTGAAAGTCTCTGAATTAAATCTGATTAACATTAAGGTAAAATTAATATGATTAAAAAGTGGCTGCTGCATGTCCTGTTTTTTACAATGTTATTTGTACGAATCTAAACAATTTACTTCTCATTGCCATTAAATCCATCTGGGGCAATGTAAAGTCAGATTATTCGTCATAAACTGAATTAGAATATTTTAAATATACTCAAGAGAGGAAGCAAAATAACCTGTATGCGCAATGATGAGTAAACAGATAAGCAAATATTGTTAGAAACAAAAATACAATTATCTGAATGGCTCTCCACACTGGAGGAAAATGAGTAAGAAGTGAACAAAAAGCTGCAGACAGCTCACCTTATCTCTGACGTCTGTACATCAAAGCTTATTGTGGCCAGTAGATTAATGAAGAGTCATTACCAGTCGACAGTGCTGTGCGTCCACTTCACTTAAACTGTTTTCAGTGATGGAACTTCCTTTCAACAAAATTGCTCACTGCCTAAAACAAAAGATTTTCTGTAATATAAAGAAAAGCACAGCCCACTCTCACTAGGACTAATATTCATATTGAACATTTTGGCTGTACAGTTTCCGCCCAGCAACAGTGTGGGCTGTAGTGTGTCCTTTATTTGGCAGAACAGATACTGTCGGGTTTTCATAACAAAGATGATTATCTCTTTGTAACCATGAAGAAAGTAGTTTTATAGTTAGCTAACCATAACCTTGACTTGCTTTTGTTTTGTGATGTAATGTGTTTGCCTCTTTATAATTGTTTGGTTGTTTAAAGTAACATATTTTCTTTATATTAATGCAGTGTATCACCAGTTCAGGTCCTGCATTAATCATGTACAGACTGCTTACTAATAGTAAATGGCTGCATTAATATGGCACTTTTACCCAAAGCTCTTTACAATTTGCCACATTTCCACACACACACACACACACACACACACACACACACACTGATGACAGCTATCTACTGTATATGTTTGATGTACCTGTGATTAATGCTTTTGTTCATGGCTCAGTGTGGGTCAGTAGCTCGTCTGTTTCTACACAACTTTGTTGTAGAAATATTTCGACAACGATTTGTCCGAACGCCATGAACTTTTCAAGCATTTATTGTTTCCAGGGGGTGAATCCTACTGTTTTTGCCTCTAGTGGCATCATAATGTTAACATTTGTGGTTTATCGTGAAATGTCTCAACAACTACTGAATAAGTTATCATAGAATTTTGTACAGACATTCTTGACTGGTTCACAGAGGCAAACAGATGGTAGACAGAAATTGTAGTTTACTGCAAGAAGACAGATTGGCAGAAGAAATGTGGGTTCTGTTGGATAAAATTACTGCAGCTCAACTGATACATTGATTTGCCAATGTTATTGGCCTATATTGGCCAATCAGTGTAGGCGTATATGTTCTCCAGTATGTCCCGATAATAACAAAGTTTTTTACAACCAGGAAAATGCTTGAACTAGTGCGTTAAAATTCTGTATTTACATAGTTTGTCCAGCAGAGGGTGGTCCATTATTTAACAACTAATAACTGAAGTGTTTAATTAAAATATCCTGCCTCCATTACTTGTCTTTGTCACAAGTATGTGATCCTCATATTCAGCTGGAAATATGTTATATAAGGGCTGTTAAAGTTGACAGTATAATAATGAGTCAACACAAATTCCTTTTTACACCACAAATTTTTTGACTGGCAATTTAATTTTGACCCTTGACCCAAACCGGAGTTTGGGAAATCAGGAATCGATGCAACAGTAATGTGATGGATGGCAAGCAGAAACAAACCTCCTTGAGCAGAAATGGAGTTCAGCTTCAAAGCCCTTCCAGACGGTTCTCTCGAAAAGACCAAAGTTATCTGCCCTTACTGTTGATGTGAATCAGCTGGTGTATTGTAATCTTATGCTCCCTCCGGCACCCCTAAACCTGGTATCGGGCCCTTGAAATGACCTAAAAAACTGGACATACCTAATTTTCAACTTGAATAAGCTTGATGCTGTTAGCTAGCTTTGACAAATCACAAACAGGCCAGTCTTCTTATTTTAAACGATATTAGTGACCTGCTATCCATCAGTGTTGGCTTTGGTAACCTTTCTAAACAACAATTTGCTGACACTCCCGAATAATTACAAAATGTATGCTCTCAATAATGAGACACTTCCTTCAAAGAACTAAAAACCAAGTGATATTCCTTTAACTGCAATCATTCAGACGTCTTTTGCTGTTGACATGCCTTGAAGGATTCTAGGATGGTAGCAGCACAGTTTTTATTTCCCAGTATGATTAGGAGGGAAAGTGCTGCAGCCCTGGAAGGCCAATCTCCTGTTCCTGCTGCTCAGCACCTGGGACGTCAGTTTTGATTGTTCCAAAGTGACACCCAGCACCCACATTCTGCCATCACTTGTAGGTGCTCACAATGACACAGTCCCCAGTCCTCCCCTCCCTCTCGCCTCCCCATCCTGTCTCTCCATTCTTTCCGTCGGTTTAGCTGCCTGTCTGGAGCTGTGACTGGTTCATCCTCATTTGCTCCACTCATATCTGCAGACCTGATATCGCCAAGCAGCTGCAATGCCTCGTCTCTCCGTCTGATCTTGATTGTTTTTGTGCTTAATATTTTTGTTATTGTGGATTATTGTTGATTTTTACTGTGATCTGCAACAGATTTAAGCGTTTCGCATTTAAAGTCTACTCCCTCTTTAGAGTATTGCTCTTGGAAACTAAAACATATAGAGGTCAATATATAAGCGCCTCTCATAACTTAAGATCTTGCCTCATAATCATCATGTTTGACGTTTTCATAGGATTTGATCCAGATATTCTTTTCTCACCTCTATGAAAGTAGCAACTGCCGGTTGTTAATGCAGACTTTCCATAGTCAGATTCCTCAAATGTAGACAAATGTTGGCTAAAAATTGGGGCCTGATGGATGTGAAATTTTTTGGACCCATGTTGATAACAATATTAGGTAGCATGAAAATTTTACATTTGACTGAATCTGTGTACCAAATACTTATGACAGATATAATGAAGGCAGAATATTTTACATTTTTAAAGAGGACATATTATACTCATTTTCGGGTCTTGGACTTTTATTTTCGACACCTATAGAGCAGCTAGACACAACTGACGAAACAGTAGTCTGTAGATCTTCAGAAAACTGTGACTTGCACCCTCTCTCTTCCTTCTGTTTTCTGCATACTCTCAAAACGGTCTGTGTCAGGTCCTCCTCCCCCTTTCCCTCCTACATGCACACTTCTGCACTCCGCTGTACTCACAACCTCTTTACTGACACAAAATAAACACAGCTAGGACACTGATAAAATGTTACTTACAGCTTGTGCTTCTCACTCTTCAACATGACAAAGCAACGTGGGAACAGCGGTCCTTTAGCAGCAGTTCAGCTGTTAATCCGGCTCACATACTCATGTTGAGGAAGTAAATAAATCCACATGGAATAAATCCGCAAAAGTCAGGAATGCTATCAACTTCTGTCTGGTGCTTGCCTCTTTGGGAAAGTTTAACAAAGTTAACTGTCCTTCATTTACCCAAAAAAACGAAACGAAACAAAACAAAAAAACACTTTATTGGAGCCATCTCCAACAAGATCCTTACAATATAATACAACAGAGAACAGAGCACAGCGGTGTCTGAGCAGAGCGGGGGAGGGACAGGCACGGCACTGTGTGCATGAGCTGGCATGCCCACATAAGGAAGTCACATTAACGTCACTGTAAAAACAAAGCCAAAAAAACTTCCTGAAACACAGCATGCAGCGCCAGCTGAAACAGCCTGCAGGGCTCACTTTCAAATGCGCATACCTCAGCATGTGACACTTTGGCATCGTTTAACACTGACATTAAAACACTTATAGGTTAGAAAAGACGGAAAAGCATAATAACTCCTTTAACAGACTTTATTCCTAACATCAGCGCACTGAACAGCAAACACTTTGCTTCTAAATCATTCCATAACGGACTGCCAGCTGCTGGACAAACTATGTAATTACACCAGTTTAAATCAGTAATCCAAAACAGTTTCAATATCGGCACATATCAGAGAACATATACACCGATACCGATATATCTGAGATAGGAGAATATCAGCCGATAATATCAGCAAACTCATCATGATTGATATTGATTGGACCCTGCTAAAAATATGGAGCTTGCGGCTAGCTACCTGACTCAGTGGCACCATTACATTTTGTCATTGCAGCAATCAAATCCTGTTAATAACAGATGGACATGAGACAAAGAAAAACAGTGTTGACAAATCCTTTTTTTATCATTAGATTCATGGGAGAATCACATAGCTTCCTTGGAGAAACAGTCCCATCTGAAAAGGATGCCATTTCTGGCTAGCCTAGCTTCTCCTGAAAATAGTGATATGACATGTTAAATGTTTGTGGCATGAAGCTGGAAGTAAAGAGAATGAGAAGCAACAACAGCCAAGGATTCAACAAGTTAATTTACAGATTCAACCAGATGATATGTTTTGTTCTTTTTCTTTTTTTTGCGGGGGTGGGGGGATGAATGCCA
>JAQFJA010000015.1:18361228-18371431 GCA_029874485.1 Naso brachycentron
TGTAACATGGAGGACATCCAGCGTAGGCATCCACATCCACACAGAGTGAGCCAGGCTACAATTTATGTTGAAAGTGCCGATCTCAATCTACATATCAGTTTTTAAATTGTGTTGATAGGCCAAGTAAAACCGGACTTATGATAAATCTCTTACTTCGTACTTTTTCCTGTATACTTTCGTTACCTTGGCTGCACGATCGGTGCAGGAAGAAACGGGACAACGGAGCTTTGAACTGTAACGAAAGTGCTGCTGCAGGATAGCGCTGTATACGTAAGTGTGTGGGATTTTAACTTTTAATGATAATAATGATGTTTTGAATATCTATCAAAAAAATTCCAAAAAAAGGATGCACACCATCGTGCCATGCGCAAGCTATATCCGAAAGCTGAGGTTGATCTGACAAACAGTCAGAGAGATATGCGAGCCACAGACACACAGACGCTCCTTGCTTTATAGATAGATGTCTTTGCGTGATTAGTATTGTTTTAACCTTAATGCAATATATCAATTTCTAAGACTTTGCTCCTATGTGGGAGTGTCAAGCAGTGCCACTCAGCTCTGCTCTGACTGGTCCAGCCTGAGTAGATTGGCTCAGTTATGTCAACCACAACCACCTGTGTGAGGTCTTTATCTACCCTGTGTATTATTTACCTTTTGCTTTGCTCTGTAAACGGATCATTGCCTGAAGAAGATCACTCTATCGAAACGTTGCTCATTAAAGTTGCTGGGAGCTTTTAACACAGTGTGCGGATCTCTTCTGTCCTTTCTGATTTTAAACTGGGCAGGGCCATAAACAATGATAGTAATCACACGACATCCATACATGGTTAGTAGTACACAGCTGTTATAATTGGAAGTATTTCTTTCCTTCTTTTACGCACTGGTAACGGATCACTACTCGGCCGATACTCAAGTTCATGTATCGGAATCGGCAGTAAGCAGTAATAATGCTTTGTGATGGATGTGTTTTTGTTTGGGAAAAGCAGTGATGCAGCCAGTGCTATGCTCAGAGTTAAAATAACGTCAACTTCGTCCTGGGTCGCTACTGACCTTTAGAAGCAAATTTAAGGATGTTTATGCATCTTTACTTATATTTGGACAAAGCTCGTTGTGTGTTGTACACTGTAGATGGACAATTATATTGTAAAGATTGGTTTTTGAGCAGTCAGTCAACACGCTTAAATGGTTATTACATGAGTACAAAGTGTTAATTTCTGCAACACTCTCGAACCACTCCAAAGGATGAGTGGTTGCATGGTTCTGACATGCCACTCCTTCACAGATTCATCAGGATTTTTACAGCAGAGTCTGGGGAGTGACGGTTATAACTGTTGCCAAAATAGCATGTTTTTCTCATGAAAATAGTTAGCAAATATCTTGTGACTTTCCACCTCTTAAGACGTAGAAAGAAAGAAAGTATCTTCAACAATCGAACAAACATCTGATCAAAAAGTGTCTGAGATGTTCAGGGTTTACCAGGTGTTCTCCATCACTTGTTTAATAGAAATATCAGTGTAGCACTGTTTATTATAGTGTATACACACAGACACACATGCTCACACACACACCATGTCATCTCCCTGGCCGTTCAGTCTGTTTTCTCAACCATCCAGCCCTCGTGTCCGTATCTATCTGTAAGTGCATGTGTCACTTCATTCCTCGGCTGCATCTATTTTTCATGGAGGTAAATTGCATGGCACCGTTGTGCGCTGAACTCTGCCTCTGTAATCCACAGAGATGACCTCTAATAACGCAGCCCTCCACCCCTCCAACACATCAACAGCTTTAAAGCTCAGCACCAACACTCCCCCGATCATTCAGCATATCTCTCGCTTTCACTTTGAATGTTATTTGCTTTTTCCTCTCTATTTATGTATTCTTTCTGGTGCGTTTGGTTCCTTCTTTCTTTCCATTTCTGTCCCTTCTGCTTTTCTTTCCTTTTTTCTGTAGTTTTATTCCCATTATCCTTTCCTTTTATTGACCTTTCAGCTTCCCCATTCTTTTCCTCTCCATTGGGTAGATTTTCCATTCCTTCTCTTCCCATTTCCTTTCTATTTACCTCTTTCTCTCCCCAACAGCCCCATTTGTTTTGTTTTCTCTGCTTTGCTGTTTCTCTATCTTGCTTTTTTTTCTTATCCTCCTGTTCTCTATTTCTTTTCCATTTTCCTTTCTTTCCTTTCAGCCATATTTTTTTCTTTCATCATCCATCTATCTCTTGTGCTCACTTATATTGTTGCCCTCCATCCTGAATACTAAGCAATAAGTACTTTATACTGTATGTTTTGCTGTTTACAACATTTGGAAACACGCAACCAGACGTCATGCTGTGGTGGCCAATCAGCTGATCAGATTGAGCAGAGCTGAACAAGACAGCCACTAGCTTTTACGATCATGTTAATTTGCATTCGCAAATGGGCTAACACATGCACAATGCTGCACAAACCTGCAAAGATCATTGCAGCACCTAATTATTTCTGAAATTGTCCTCACTGTCCATTTAGATAAGTCCATGCTGCTGTCCACCTGCTGAAACAACAAACTGATGCATACGTGCATCTTTTTGTCTTCAATCCCACCCTGCTGTACGTTTCGTCTAGGATCTATAATTTTCTCTAAATTACGATTTTTTTTTTTTGTAATCTGGATTAATTGTATTTTTTATATAATGTTTAAAATTATATTATATTGCATTTCATAACAGTTTTTGTCAGTGTAGCTTGATTGGGAATCAAATGCCAACTGGAGTACGTCTCTTGCGGAAGTCTGGTGCAGTAGCTAGAAAGAGATGGGCAAAAAAAAAAAAGAGGCAAGCAGAGCTCAACCACCACTAATTAGCTTAGCTCAAACACTGATAGTCAATGGGAGGTGCTAGCCTGCTTCCACCTAAAGTAATCAAATAATTTTTAAACAACTCTAAACGGTCCTGTATGCTTGTTGTGACTCGTGTATTTACTACGTTATGTTTTTTGACTCAGATGTCACTTTATGTAAACTTTACTTTTATTAAACTTTACTTAAAAAAAAAAACAAAAACATTGTGTTTTGTGGAATTGCTTACAAGCACCTCTGTGCTGTTTTGTGCATGCACCCTGCGGTTTACTTTCGGTACGTGTTTGATTCTAAAATTACATAAACTGCCAATCTGAGTCTAAAAATAACATAACATGGCAAATAAACAAGTCACAACAAGCACACAGGACCGTTTAGAGTTGTTGGAAAGTTTATCTGATGACTTAAGGTGGAGGTAGGCTAACACTTCCCATTGACTACCAATGTCTGAGCTAAGCTAATCAGTAATGGGAGAGCTCTGCCAGTCTCTTCCTTGTTACTGCACACACAGTTGAAAGAATGGTATCTGTCTTCTCTAGAACTCGGGAGGAAGGCAAATATCAAAAAGAAAAAACAAGCCATTTAGAAGTGCATTGTTGTCTTTCTTCTAGGAAGCAGGAAACCGCTACAGTGGCTTGGGTAAGGGTTTGTTGAAGGGACAAAATAGCAGCACGGGATTAACGTGATAAAAAAATAATGCGTTAATCTTGGCCTTTTTAATCGATCCCCGATTAACATATTAACGCTGACAGTTCTGTAAATTCTATAATATACGTTCTCAATTTTAGTCTACATTGTACTGTAAGTACTTAATGTTACCTTTATAGCAAAAGAGACAAGTTGCATTGTGTGTCTAAGAGGATCACAGAGACTCTTTGCTGCCTGTATTGTTCCTATAATATTCCTATAGAGTTGAGGTAAGTATTAATTTAAGGTAGGATTTGGGCCACACCCCTGTTAACAATGAATCAATAACTGTATCTACATGGTGTTCGAGGTGCTGTAGAGGATTTGATGAGTGTTGAGGAAGCCCATCACTCACACAGGCTTCACGTCCTCTTTGATCTGACGGATTCTGCGGCTGAAGACGACTTAACAGATGCTTTGATAGCCTGCAGGGCTAAGATGATATTGTTTGATGTCAGGCACATTTTCCAATGGCAGTGACTGTGTGTGTGCTGTATGTTTATGTTTTTGTGTGTTGATTTGTTTCCATATTTAGGTGCTGCCAATTTAGGATTTTAAATTTTTTGATGAAGCCTCTATATTTTCATTTAAACTTTCAGAGTGTGATCAGTTTGTCTTTTCAGCAATTATCCAGTGGCATGTTAAAGTGAATAAAAGAAACATGTAGCAGTTGTAGTGATTATGACTTATTTGTGAGAAGCAAGGGAGGAAACAACTAACCCTAACCCTGGTGACTTAGTGGAGCCATCAAGTGTGCAGAGGGAGTGCAAGTAGTGAAGTTACTAACTTTACTACATTTTGTGGTGGTAACGTTACTACTTTCTGAGTCAAACAGCTTTTCAGTAGCAAAGTTTATTTTTTGTCCAAGTAGCGCAGTAGTGTCCACAAAAGCTACAAGCTATTTTTCCTGGGAAAAGCTCTGAAATGCAGCAGACTGTTTTTTCTGCAGAGGTCTGAATGAATCTAAGGGTAATAAAACTAGGGAACAGTAATGCGACTGACGCTAGCTAAACACTGAGGCATGTAGATGAGGGAAGCACTTCCGTATAACATCACATACTAATCCTGCAGTACTGTGCTTGCTGCTTTGCTATTGGCTTTTCTTGGCAGGACCCGCCCTACTCCATATCCGGTTTGATACGTTGCCCTTCTTGACGTGTATCTCGCATGTCTTGCCGTGCTTGTTAAGGGCCAAGAAAAGAGCTAGAGAGACAAAGAACGGTATTAAGTATGTAGAGAGGAGAGAGAATTACATCCTGATGTCACGTGTTATTTGCAGGACATGTCATTTTCATTGTTTATATTACTTGTATTTATTATGCTTTATTGACTGAAAAATTTATTTTGGAATTCTGCTTTTGAATGACTGACATAGCCAAATAGTTTTAACTGAAGTCTGTTTAATAAACTGAACATTTTGTTTGCCTGTTTGTTTGGCTGGTGGTTTTTCCTGTTACTGAGACGACGTTCTTTTGACATGAAGTTTTAAAAGAAGTAGCTTTGCATGTAGCAAGCTACTTTTGCCGTTTTCTCGTAGCTTAGCTTGCTACATTTCTCTGTGGATAGCTTAAAAGTAGCGAAGCTTTATTTTGATGTAGAGCAACTAGTAGCTTAGTTCACTATATTTTCCAAGTAGCTTACCCAACACTGAGTGCGTGTCATTTTACTATGACCACACTGGCTCCATAACCTTAACCTAGTGGTTATTCCTGCAGCCATGAAATCAAGTAATTCTGTACTGTTTATGAATTAGTAATTCATTGTCGGTTAATTAATGAGTTTAAGGCACTGACAAACCATGTGATATTGCGATACAGTAGTTGCCTCACAAGGCTACATGTTTTGTCAGTTAATTTGGAGGACTTTCGCTTCTTTTTTTTTTTTTTTTTTTGGACAAGTTTTTTGATAAACTAGTTGGCCTGATCTCTTTGCTGTAGTTTGGCAAAGAGAAAAAGTAACTAATCAAGCACTACAATAAGTAATTTGTCAATCAGCTAAGCTTGATTGTTGCAGATTGCTGCTGTTTTATCAGTGCTGCAGGCTAAAAACTTTGTACATTACATTGTCTTAATTTTCATGCTTTTAATTAAGTTGAAGGATGACATGTTTCTTACTGGTTTATGTTATATTTCTAGCTCCCTCAGGCTCATAAAAACCCTCTCATAACCTCTCAGATGAAGCCCAGCTGCACTGTCATTTACTTTAACAAAGATGTTTATCTTTAGCTTTTTCACTCACAATATATATTTTTTCTGCCTGGCTGTTCTAACCCAGGTCAGTATGTACGGATTCTGCATTCATAGCATTGCTGTCTTTGAATAGCCGCGCTGCTCATGACTAATCACAGACAGAGACTCCAGGGATGAAAGCTGATCACATATGCTCGACAGCCTGTGTGTCAATAACACACACACACTCGTACAGACAGTGACACCTCACAGAAGAACAAACAACAGAAAGTGTCACGATCCTGTCAACACTTATCATTTCTGTCATCCTGAAACTTCTTGTACACGGCTGATGAAACACGTTTTCACTGTCCTGTGCTTTAAATAAATGTAACAGGAAACCAGCAGCTACAGCCTACATGTATGAGTGTGGATTTTACATGCAGATAAATATAGAAAGCATTTTGTAGAGTCATTTGATGGTTGTCAGCAACTGATTTATAGCCAACAAAGGAGGCCACTGAACATTTAACCCAACCAAATTAAATCTCCAGGGCTCAGGGTTTCGATATCTTGAAGGAGAAGTTCAGTTTTCTGCACATTGAGCCTTATAATAAGGATATTTACAATCATATACGATGTTCTACAGCATTATTATGACAACCTGCACAGTCCTGAGAGCTGGAGCTCATTGCTGACGTCACTGCTAGCTGAAAACAACAGAGCAGCATGTGCAACCAGATAGTCCGTCAAAAAATACAATAATGGCTCGTTTTCAAAGACATGAAACTTGCCGAATTTTTTGTGGTGCCCTCTCGTGTACCGACACTTAAACACCAAGCTAAACATGGACATATAACCCAAAAATGGCTCTTTCAGCTGCTTCACGAAACAAACAAGCAGCTTTGTTTAGCCTTGTGTTTTAGTGTTGGTACAATCGACGAGTTTCATGTCTTTGAAAACGAGCATTTATTATGTTTTTTAACTGATTGTCTGAGTGCACATGCTCCTGCTTTGCTGCCCCTCCTTCTTCTCCTTTCAGCTCGTGATGACGTCAGCAACAAGCTGCAGCTCTCAGGACTGTGTTGGTTGTCATAATAATGCTGTAGAACATCGTATATGATCGTAAATATCCTTAAAATGAGGCTCAATGTGCAAAAAAAACCGAACTTCTCCTTTAAAGGACCACAGTGTCAAAACATTTCATTGTCTTTTGTCTACACATGCCACATAGGCTACATAAACCCTGCCCATTTTTCCCAAAATAGCTTTATTTATGAGAAATTGTGTTTGTTTACATTTTGTCCATATTCCATAAACGCAGAGTGGTTGAAAATGTGTGACGTTAGATAAAAAGAATGTCTGTGTCAAAATCCCTCTTGACGCTAATATTCGGGCTAGGAAGGCAGCACTTATAAGAAACTATTTTTCTAGTCGTAATAACTTTGGTCTCCACGGCTCCCGGCTCTGTTGTGATTGATGGCTCAGTATATTCGTGCTCGTAACAATACCGCTCCACAGTCATTACATAAAATGAAGCATTACCAGTTTCATCCACGTCTTCATTATATTCATTGTCAGACATGTTTTTTTAATTGTTGTTTAGCTAAGAAGTTTCTCAATAATATCTTTTTTTGTCATTACCGCTTCGCTTCCTACAGTTCAACCAGAGACGTTTCGGATGCAGCAATGTTTGTTGCGTTGAAGCCAGACATGCGCCTGCTATTGAACCTGGTTGGTGTCTCTCTCCACCAAGGGCAAGGGGAGCAACCAGAACAGAAAACAAGTGGACCCAGAAACAGTGGTTAATTCAAATAAATGTGCAAATTAGAGTGGCTTGTGTGCAACTACAATAGCACTTTTTGACCAAATAAATACAGACGTTCTCTTTAGAAGGGTGAATTACCTATGCCTAGCAATTTTCATGTGTCCTACTGTGTTTCTATGCCCTGTTTCAACATGAATGGCAGTGAATGGGATTCAAAATGCAGTCTTATACTAAATTATAACAACAACATCTGTAGAAGATGGGGCGATCTCTGCTAATGGTGAGAAGTTAGAAAATAAACTGGTGTGCTCCTTAAAATAATGCAGTAACTTAATAACCTGAGGTCTCTACTGTTCTCTAGTAATAAAGAAACATGACCAAACTTTCTAAAAGTAGTTTTTCAAAACGTGCTGCTTAAGCATTTTAACTTTCTTTAACTGCCTGTTAGTTGTGACCACATTTTTGCACTGCTTTCACATTCCACTTGTTATTACTTCCCAATTAGTGGAACAGTTAATTAGCCACTATTTAATGCTTTCTGCTAAGATGCTGTATCTTTACATGTCGCTATTGTCCCTACAACTTTGCTATCAACATGGTAAATAATAGCTATTATGATTAAAAACTGCAGAAATAAGACTCAAAAACGTCTTTACATGACTTTGAGTTTTTGTCATGAGGATTATCTGTCTAGTGTGTGGTACATGCCACATTCCCCTCCTTCTGAAGGCTTTGTTTCTGCTTTGCATTAACAAAAAAAGAAAAAAAAGCCAAAGACAAGAGAAGAAAAACTAAAATGAATGATAAGTCCTTTGTACCAATACAAAGCTCAATAACTGAAAAAACATAAACAGCTGCTTTTATACACAGACAGCTGCTTATTGACAAAGGTTTTCACTATCTTGTCAGCTCTATCTTGTTAAAACATTAATATGTACAGTAAAAACATGCACAGCCTTACAAATATATATGTAAATTACCACCTGTCAACAACCAAGTGATGCCTTTTAAATATAACATCTAATTACAGCAAATTCAAGTCCAAATTGAGTAAAATTAAAATATCTTGTAGTGCACTGCAGATGCCTTGTGTCAAACGTATG
This sequence comes from Naso brachycentron, assembly GCA_029874485.1. Taxonomy (NCBI): domain Eukaryota; kingdom Metazoa; phylum Chordata; class Actinopteri; order Acanthuriformes; family Acanthuridae; genus Naso; species Naso brachycentron. Next base: position 18,369,784 of record JAQFJA010000015.1, read on the forward strand.
CCGCTGAGTGTCAGCTGAATGCACATAATATATAACTGAAAAAATGGTACCATATAATAAAAGACAGAAATGATGCAAATCAGCAGCAGAGGAGATAAATAAGAGAGAAAGGGAAAAGGGCAGTTAGATCGCTGCTCTGCGCAACAGATAATCAGGATTGGGAATGGGGATCTTTAATGGCTGTCAATTAAAAACTAATTAGAGGGTGTAAGCTCAGCTAGATCGGCTATCAGTCCATTTATCATCACACAGCTGTCTCATACACACACTCGCACACACACACACACACACACACGCATTATCATATAGACATTGTGTTGAGTATTTTTTTCAATTATCTCAGCCCGGCCTCTGTTTCTGCCCCTCCGACGTTTGTACACGTGCAACAGAAACACACACACACACACACACACCTGCACACTTGAGCACGCACACAAACAAACACACCAACAAAGACAGTAAATACATATGGAGCTCATTCAGCACTAAACCAGCTGTAATAGACACATTCCCTCCTCCATCTCTTTCATTTACCCGAGCAGAATTGCCTCTGAATTGATGGCAAATAGTGAAATTTGACCCGAATGTGTTTCTATAAATGGCTGCGAACAGACAGACAAATGAAAACACATGACCTGATGAAACTGCAAAATGAATGACTTGCACCATGACAACCAATTAGTAACAAATGGATGTATATATCTCCAGGGCCATCAATCTGACTTCAAAGCAGCGTGTTCAGTGGAAGCAGGAGTGCACGACCTCCAGTCAGTTTACATTTTGGGCCTCGATGACGCAGTCAGACACTTGTTGGTTCAAACGTGAAGCTTTCATTTACTTTCAAGCTTAAATTGTTCACATCATCAACCTTTAGTAAAATAGTTTGAAATTTGAAAAAATGCACTTACCTTGTTTTTTGAAAGTTGAAATGAGGAGCTGGAGGATGTTTTGCTTAGCTTAGCAAAAAATCCTGGACCTGCCTCCAACCACCAGTGAGGCTCTTTGCAGAGAAAGAAAATGCCTACCAACACCTCTGAAGCTCAGTAATTAACACACTATAATTAACCTGCATATTTGCAGAAATGGGAGAAAAAAGAAAAAAAAAAAAAGAGGTGGTGACGTGCAGAAACAATTTCTTGGCAAACAACGGCAAGGCAAAATGACATATGACTGTGTTCATGTTATTGCAGCCTGTTACAGCAAGGTTGCCAGGTTTGGTATCATCACACCCGTACAGAGAGCAAAACATGTTTGGAAAACTCTGGCAAGCTGTGCTGTAGCTGCAGATGATGCACAAAGGTGCATCTAAGTTGACAAGACAAAACATACATAAACAATAGATAAGTAAGGGATAATGCCCGATGAGGTGTCCGTTATCAGAAATGAATGGACGATGTGGAAGCGTGAACCGTTGCTTCCGCGAAGTCCATTAATTTCTGATAATGTACACCTCGAAGGGCATTATCCCGCTTATACCATGGTCACTTACGAAAGAAATAAATATTAAATCAATTATTCATACGTTAATGTTGTTTTTTTATCGTTAAAATCGTAAGTTTTTCACAAGAAGTGGCTGAGTGGACTATTTAATATCTCTCGTTGTGACGCGTTGCCAAGGTAACCGGCTCTGGCCACAGAACCTGCAGCT
>JAQFJA010000015.1:18468855-18485999 GCA_029874485.1 Naso brachycentron
GCTGAGCTGATGGATGTTTAAAATGATATGGCAGCCCTGAGCAGCTTCACCGCATGCTGCCTGCCAGGGATGGTGTGTGTGTGTTTGCTGTGTGTATCACTTGGTGAAAACCACATTTAAATCAAAATGTAGAGAAGACATAAACTCTCCAACTTTCCTCTTGTTCTAGTTTATTACAGCTCTGGTGTTATTTTCATAGCTTTGGCCGTCACTTTTGTCAGGAATAACATTATTACATTCACACTGCACTCGGGTTATTGGCTGAAATCTCAGAATGCAGTGACACAGCTAAAAAGAAAATAAAAATAGAAACATGTGAAACACGAGCGATCAGATCATTAAACAGGTTTCAACTTGTTTTGAAGAGAAGATTTTTAATATGTTTTGTTTTTGTTTGCCAACACAAGCTGAAAAGAAGTGAAACTGCGGATTATTCACAGGAGTACTCCTTGAACAAGTGCAGCGACTTCTTGGAATCTTGTCCTCACCCTGATGCCTCGTAGGACTTCCTCCTTAAATGAGTAATTGTACTTCGTTCTGATTTTGTACTAACATAATAATAACATTAAGTACTTGATCAGTCAATTAATCTCAAACACAATAATGCTTTTATTACTATTATTGACCATAATTTGTATTTCTTGTACAAGATAGTGAAATTTAAGCTGGTTTGTGTAGATCAGTATCGAATCAAACTGCATCATATACAAGAAATTAAAGGTCAGTGGAATGCACATGATCATCCTGCTTTTGAGTCTTAGGCTGGATTTACACTGTAGGTCTTGATGCCCAATTCAAATTTGTTGCCTATACCTGACTTTTTAGACCTCCTGCTTACATCTACTTTTAAAAGTGACTCAAATCCGGTGAACATTTGAGCAGCTCTTTATCTAACAGCTCCTTGTTGTTCCATTACTTTCACAAATGGTATAAAACTTCTCCCAGAAATATTTAAAATTGATCCGCTATCAACAAATGCTGAAAATGACAGTTGCTTTGCTCTGCAAACACATTTTTAATGATCGATAGCGGTAAGCCAGCTTAGCTAAGTGAATACATTATTTCCTGTGACTAGCCAACTTCAAAATTAAAGTCCACTTGTGTTTCACCAGTCAAATGCTTTTAATGTGAAGCTGCAGCTGTAGAAAATGTTCATTTGCATTAGCATTAACTTAACACACCACAGATAGCAAATGTTTTTTTTTTCATATAGAAAGCCAGTGTACCAGGGATTGGGCTTCCAGTGGTGTCACAAGTCTGTGGAAAAATGTAGTCACAGTGATAACCGTCTTGTGCCCCGGCTATTGCTGTCATTGTAGCCCTGAATGCTAAAACCTGCACTCTCACAACTGAAACCTTGCAAACAGAACTGTTTTTGGACAAACCCCATGTTTAGTTTGCGCCATCTCTTTGCCCTTGAGACTTAAAGACAGATAACTTAGAGTTAACCATACCTTTGGTAACGATCATTACCTGTCTTTAAAACCCTCATCCTCCATTGCACTTTTACCGTTTACCGTATGTTTTCAGCAGAGAGCTCAGGGAGTCCTTTGCTTGTGTGTTTTTCTTATTAAAATGCAGAACTGTCACATTTTCAGTGAAGTGGGACTCGCATTGACAGGGAATATCTGATCTGTCCACTTAGATCACAGATGCATCGACAGATATCCGATTCATATTGGATTTATTTGCACATATGGATGAGGCCTGAAACGGATCTGAGAATATCTGATTACATGTGCTTTTGTTTTTCCTTTTTACATATTCTTAATACATATCCAATCTCTGCCACATGAGAGAGAAAATTGGCATTGGACCACTTGAGCTATGCAGTGTAAATTCAGTCTTACATACATACTTGGAATACAGAATATACAGGCAACATGAAAAACCTGGTTATTCATGATTGTAGCAGTATCCAAGTTTTCATAATCACTTCTGAATGTTAGGGAACCAGGATGAGGCATTAACCTGCCACATTATCCTAGTTTCTATTCAAGCACTTCAAGCAGGATATCCATGTGTTTTAAATCCAGAGTCCTTATCCAGGTTTCTGAAACGGGGATATGATGTTTACATGTGCTAAGCATAACCAGGACCCTTCAAAATCTGATTACAACCAGCACACTAGAACTTATTTAAATGCATTCAGAGAAAAGATTTGCAAAAAGTCACCAAAGCTGACACACTTCTAATTGTTTAAAATGTAAACAGTAAGTGCCTCTGAGTTTCTGTATCTGTATGTCTGTGTGCAGTTTTTCCACATTGTCATGGTGGTAATGAGGAATGGGGGCGGTAGTGAAGAGTTGAGGGGGGTAGGACTGATTGGATTCTCCACAGACTTCATTAGTTAAAACAAAGCCAGTTGTCCATTTGGGCTCTTTCACAACCTAATTGATATTGATTTACTGATTTGCTCAAGGGTGATTTAAAAGCATGTTTGGTGTTATCGTCAATTCTGCTTTTCCTCTGCTCTCTCTCTCTCTCTCTCTCTCTCTCTCTCTCTGATGGCATTAGCTCTCCCTCCCTCTGCTCATAACAAAGACTCGTGGTGAGGATGGTTTCTGCTTCCTGTTGACATGTGTTCTTCTTCTCAGGTTGACATATCTCTCCAAATCAAACTTAACAACCGTGGGTCTTTATGCCACCTCCCTCCACTTTGTCATTTCATCATCATCACATTATTTTACAACATAATGAGAAAAATTGAAGGAGATAATTCTCTTTTCTACCTAATTTCCCTCCATGATCCAGGCTTGTCAGTGCGACGAATTAGCAAGGGTTGTCTTCCCGTCGCGGACTCCGCACTCACGTTAGCATTGATAGATTGTCGCCATCCCCATAACTGGATAATGATAGTTATCATAAATGGTTAGCGGTTGGCTAAGTGAAGCATTGAGATCAATGGCAGTGGTGTTAGTGTTAGAATGAAGGAGGCCTTTTATCATGTTGATGGATGGCAGGCCTGTCTTTAATGTGACATGTTATGATCATATCAATTTGTCCTCAGTTCTCATCGACATCACTTTATTGCCTTGCCTCTCCGTCTCTCACAGTCCATCAACCCACACTGTAAATTTAGACTTGAAATGGCAGCATGCCACAATGCTCCATAAACCAGCGTCTTCTCTCTCTCCCTTCGCTTGCACCTTTCTCCTTTTTTACTGTCTGGCCTCTGCTCTTTCCCTCTGTTTAATCCACTTGATTTGATACCTCTCTTTTCTGTTTACTCTCCTCCTTCCCTTACCCCTTGACAGACGTCTGCAGGAAGCCTGAATGAAAGAGTGAAGGAATCAGACTGGGATTTAAATGTAATATCAGTCTATTAAAGAGATTAGTGGTTAAGATTTTGCCGCCAGAGCCACCCCCCATCTGATTAACTGGCATTCATGATATTGATTTATTTCCCGGCTTATTTTGTCATTCCACACTCACATGGACAGCAATAGATCTGATACGGTGCCCTTTTATGAGGCACCTTGTCATCAGGGCCTTTGCGCTAAGTAACCACCGCCTGGCTGCCAGGAGTGATTGTTTAGAGAGGTGACGTTTATTCATCAAATCCGTAGTTTTGAAAGAGCAGCAACAAGAGGGAGGATAAGGACGTGACTGATTTCCGTTTCAGGAGTGGACAAAAGCAAGGTTCTAGTATTGAACCTGCTAATGAAAGCTTCAGATGGAACGGCATCCGCCACAAAAGAGCCTTAATTATTTCCAATTATGAGAAACCATCATTTCAGCTCAATTATGTCGAACATCCGTCAAGGCTAACAAGATAGCAGGATGTGATTGAGGTTCCCTATTAGTCTCTCTGTCAACACCTTTACAAAGAGTTATGAGCATCACAGACCTGTGTTCAAAGGAGAACATTTGCAGCTTTCAGGTTTACAAATATGTATCTGTTCAAACATTTTTACAGCCATTGGTTCTTACCTGATCCTGAGTTAGGTCCCCCAACCATCCATCCACCTTCAGGGTTGATGGTTTGATCCCCATCAAAGACTGTCAGCCGTCTGGAAAGTGAAAGGACTCTATCTTGGCCCACATCTCCTCCTGCTGATGTATCAGAGCATGATCCTGTCCATCCTTCTGTACTGGTCCACCTGCTTCTACGATATGTTATTTGCCAAAAAACAAGGCCAAACTTACATGTATCACTAGCCTGGTAAACCAGACCCATGCACTTTGGCCGTCTCCACCCATCCAAGAACCTGACGGGTCAGTCGCAACCGTTTATCTCATATGGTGTGGGCTCTATGGGATGACTGATTGAAGGGGCTGAAGAAGTCACGAATCGTTGACAGCCTACAGACAGACAAGTGGTGTGGCTATTAACGTCATATAGATGTTGTTGTATTCTTATATTAGCGGTTTACGTGAGTTTTAGTTATTTTCTTTTTAGCGTTGTACGTAAGGCTGCGTGAGTCTTATGTCCACACTGCACAGATTGGTAGAAAGACTCCTACTAAAGGCTCCTATTCTGCCCTACGTGTAGTAATCCTTAAAAAACAGTACTTGCTTGGTCACCAAGGTTGTTATCCGTCTTGTCGGAACATTCCTCATATTTCATATTGCCTAGTTTTTAATAATAAGGGGGTTTTGGCTCACCTGTAGTTCCCCTCAAAACAAGCGTAGCAGTGACTTGCCTGGAGTGCGAGGGGAAAGACGAGGTAAACAGCTCTGACTGGTTGTTTGGTTGTATGTCTATCCAGTTGCAGAGTCAGTTTTGACTGTGTCCGTTGCTACTGCCCCTTGGAAATGAATGGTGAATTAAGAGGTACTGGACTCATTTTTATTTGACAGTTAGTTTGGCTGTGCCAGGCTAGTGCATCACTGCTACAGCCACAAGAATTATTGGTCTCCCCACATCAGAACTGAATAACATGGTCAACACACGCAGTGCCATCTCAATAGAACAGGACATCCCACATCCACTAAACACCCGCCGTATCCCACTTAGGATGAAGGTACAGAGCACTTAGGTGCAGGAGGACTCGCTTTGGGAAAAGCCTGATCCCTGCTGTCATAGCTGCCCTGAACAAAAGGCCTCACTGAACAGGCCAGAGTGTGGACTCTGACTGTTGTATGTCACCGTTTTCTTTTTACTACATGTATGCTCTGTCTTGTTGTGTATTTGGTGTTTGCCGTTAGTCAGACAGATTCGGTGCTGTGGAAAAGAATTTCCCCTCGGGGACAATGAAATCTAAGTCTAGAGTCTAAAGCCTTTCATTGATGCATCTTCTTGAACCTCTTGGCAGTTGGAGGCTCCACCAAATGCCACTGAAGATGCTTCATAGACAAAGAACGTGAAACATGACTTTTTATGAAGTTTACAGTGCAACCTGTGCTTTATAATTACATTTTATCACTTAAGATTGGCTAACAGGTGTCTTTAAATTGTGTTCAAGGACACTTCAAACCAATTACAAGGTCAAAAATCAGTTGGACCACCAACAATTAAAAAAAACACATCATCAAACTGTTTGATTATGCAGCCTTTCACTCCACGTGAAGTGCCTGTTTTTTGCTTTGGTCCTGTTTTTCTTGATTGTTGTGCTTTACCATGGGTAAGTGGGGTCCATGATAAACTGCCTCTCCGTCTGTTTAGTTTCTGTTTAGTGATGCTGTTCTGTATCTAAATTCATATCCGGCTTGATCAACTCTGTGTAGCCTGACGTGGCTTACATACATAATATTTGTAACTTATTTATGCAGACCAAAGAGCCACTTCTGGGACACTTTATAAAAACTCTACTGAACATTTGGTGGAATCACAATCATTGTCTTTAGTGACAGTGATCAACTGTGGCAGCTGTGTCAGAGCTGGAATGCGACGCAACTTTGCCTGGTGGAATCTGCAGGGTTTTTTAGAAGATATTTTTGGGCTTTTGGGGCTTTTAACAGCTTTAGGGACAGGAAATAAGAAGGAGAAAGAGCAGGAATGACATATAGCAAAGGGCCACTGGTTGGAATCGTACCTGGGGCTGCTACAGCAAGGACACAACCTGTAGGGTTGTAACAATCTATCAATTTATATTGAACCATAAGGTTTACACGTGACGGTTCGGGTGCACAGAATAGTACAGAGAATACACAGTATAAGTATACACAGTATACTGTATTAAGACTGATGAACACAACACGGAACCAAATTCACATATGCAAGTTCCACCCGGAAACCTTAAGCAAGTTAAGCACATGCTGATTTAGCTAACATAGTAGACCCACCTGCTTCTCTCAAATCTTGTAATCATGAGGCTTCTCTAAACTTTCCAAAGTGTGTTAATTAAACTCTGTTAGCGAAACGAGTCATTTTGCAGAGGTTGTGTGACGCTCAAACCAATTAATCCGCCATTTAAGCTGCAACAAGCGAGGGAGAGGCTGGCTATGACAAGCTGCACACAGGAAGCCACCGACATGACAGCAAATTCGGACAATTTTCAAAATAAAACACCCTGTGCTGATTGTTGTGCATGACAACAGTGTTCTTCTCATCTGAGCCAGGGAACCAAAAATAAAGATGGGAAAATGCTATGGTGAAATTTTTGTACAAAACTCTTACTGAACCGTGACTTCTGTGTACTGTTACACCCCTAACAGCCTCTGTGCATGGGGCGCCTGTTCTACCAATGGAGCCACCAGGGTGCCTTGAAACTGCAGGTTTTTGTTGGATAATGATTTAAATAGAATTGTACTGGCTTTCATTTGTGCATGGCGATAATATAAACAAAATAATACATCAGTTGAGCTTCTGGTTTGAGTATGGAGGAAATAAAATGTTGTTTAAGTCAAAGAAGGATTGTTAAAATAAACCAATGCCGGCACAAGATGGGACACAGCCTGCAGTCTGTGGTGTCACACTTTTAACGACCTTTCACTGCAGCCTCCTCTCTAAGTTATTTGCTTCGTGTTACAACTTAATACTTCATCTATAGTTGCTACTGACAGTCAACAATTGGTTGCGACTACCATTGTTTTCTTCAGGCGGAACTGTTCTGAACACTGTTGTATGTTGTGAGACTGGCAACATGTTGAAGCAGAACATGATTTTTGTTTCTTATTACGAGTTAACTAAAATGTTATTAATGCAGACTAATGTGTGCATTTTGAGACACATGAACACAAAATCTTTTGCAATCAACTCTTATCCTGCATCCTGTCTCCTCCTGCGTTCTTCTTCCGTGTTCACTTTGCACCATCTTATCATCCGGCTGGCCAGTAATGGCCTTACTCTCGGCTCCACACATGCTGATATCGTATGTGTCTCCCCAATCATAACCTAATGCATCTCAATTTAACCACCGTTGTAACACACACACTCTGTCTCTGACATACACACATGCCGGGTTTGTTGTGTTGTGAGCAGTGACGGGTCGGGGCAGGCAGCATCAGTAATGCGTGACGCGTGCCTCCATAACGCCTGCCTCATTTGCATGTGTGAGGAGGTCTGGGCTAATGGAGCTGATCTGTTGCGCTGTTATTAAATGGGGAAAGAGAAGGGGGGCAGAGATGGTGGGTGGAGAGGTTATTATTAAAGAGGAGGAGAAGGGAGAGACAAAAAGAGGGGAGGTCCTCTTCTCTCTTAGAGGCGTGATGGATGATTTCTCCTTCACTGAGTTTAGGATTTTGTACAACTTGGAGTGGTTACACAGCAACACACACACATACAGTACAGTATACATACGTGTGTGTGTGTGTGTGTAGGTGTGCTGCCGCGGCGACAAGCCTGCATACCCTTTGAATATCACGAGGTAAATGAGGCCTAACACAGCACTACCACTTTTTCCTTTTTGTCGACCCTTTACCACTCAGGTCGTTTCTCTCGCTGCATTTAAATGTCCTCAATATGTCACACATGCATGCTTGAACACACACACACATACACACACACACACACACACACACACAGTAAATGAAGTCTGTTGGGGCGCTTGTTTCAGACCCTCTTTTATAGAGCACATATGCACAGTTTTACTGCTGCGTATTAGCGTAATGGCCTTTTCACAGCAATGCCAGCATCAAGCTAGGAGTTCCATCGCTGATTGAATAGACTGTAAAACAATGTTTTATTATTGAATGATTTTGTTTATATTACAACAATTGTGATCTTTTATTTTGTATTTTATAATGGCATTTTGCATGCATTAACATATGTTAACAAAACGGGTTGTTTTTTTTCGTTTGTTTTTTTTTTGGTTGGCTTAGATCTCCATTAGCTGCTGTTTTGCAGCAGGTTAAAATACAATATACATATAAATACACACATTTTCAGATTTGATAGAAATGGTACCAAGCTAATATTCAATTAGCTCAGGTAGCTCTGACTGATTCAGTTTTTCTTTGCCGTTCTAAACCAGCACTCAGGAAGTTGCGCTGTGCTGCCACTGGTAACTACTATTTTTTAAAAAGATGAAGAAGAACAGAGAGCCAATTGGGCTAACAAATATGTGCATTCAGCAATATTATAACACTATAGTCAAATGTGATGTGTATGGAATTAATTTTATATGCTGCTATTGGATCAGTACTCGGAATGGGCTGCTCTGCAAGTTTAGAAATCGAAATCGGTACGTGAAGGGAAAAAATGGTATCGTAACATCTCTACAACATCCACACACAAATGCTTTTCTTGTAATGAGTTATGAACTCAAATTGATATTTACTTAAATAAATGTTTTGAGCAGCATCTCTGAGAAAAATGTGTCCAAAGCACTGAGCTTCTCAAACTGCTGTTGGCACGAAGTATTAAGCAGATGGTTCCTGATATAAACCTTGAAAGGCTTAAGAAACATCTGTGCTATAGTCCAACTTTAAAGTACGAATCACTCACCTTTTCCAGTCACTTTACTTTTGACATGTGGCTGTTGACAATACGTTGTTTTTTCATTGGTGGTGGTCAGCATCATTCTTGCCTGCTTTTTCCCAGTGCTACATTTGTACAGTTTAAAAATATCAAAGCATTCATAGAAGGCTCTTGAATGGCTCCTGCAGCTCAAACAGCTCCTTTGCTGTCCATCCATGGTAGTTTATATGGCTGACTGCACCACAGATAGCTTTAGCAGGACGATAGCTTGAAACAAAAGCATCAATTAAACTTTTTTGGGAGCTGTGACACTGCTATTTGATGCAGGTGAGGGTTGTGAAGCTCCTTAGGAAATTCCAGGACAGTTTTTTTTTTTTAAATTGAAGTCCCTGTATGAGTTAAAAAACCTTTGATCTGAACAGTTTTCATACATAATACATCTGAGTCAGAGTTTTTATTAACTGTTGAGTCACTCCAAGTTGTGTGTTTCCGGTTACACCAGTTAACATGAATACAGCATCAGCCAGAGGATGATTAATGAAATGGCAGCTCGTTGGTGTCACTCAGGTCTCCATTTCGTCCAATCTTCATCCCCCTTTGGCGCGTTGGCATGGATGTCGATGAGACTCATCCTCCAATGGGAGAGTTTAAATCCATCTGGAGGCAGCCCAGCAACCCACATCTGACATCATCCTAAGACCTGGCACAGATCAGCAGAAAGACACTGGCTGTCTCACACACACACAGACACACATGGGCACACGGGCACACACACCTGCGATGGAGATGAGATTAAGATGAAGAAAGATGTGTGAGTTTCTGGGAGGGTGTGAAAGTCGAGTGCGTGAATATATTTATCGGTGTTTAAAGATGTGCGCGTTCGGCTGTGTTGATTGGTCGGGGAATGCGCGTTGGGTATGTGAAAGGATGGCAGGTGAGAAGGAGGGAAGTGTTAAAAACAGAGTGTTAAAACAACGCAGATGGGCTGCAGAGAGGACAACGATGAAGAGGAGAGAAACATTTTGTAAGAGAAAGAGAGGCAAAGCTCGAGACGTTCTTAGAGCTTTTGGAGTGATCAGATATCAAATCGAACAATAAATCAATGAGATCAAAAAGGTTTTTGACAAGAGCTTTAATAAGTTGATTGTTAAGACATAAACACTAATTTACTTTTATGTAAATGTCTTTGTGTAAACGAATTATAAGCAATACCTCTTGCTTTGGGGCTGGTGGTCAGAAAAAGTTATTAAAGTGTCACCCGAGAAGATATTTTTTAAAAAATCAAATCTAAAATGTCATCTTAAATTGCATCACTAATTTGAAAAACATGCGTTACACTAAGTTGCCAGATTATTAGGTACACTTACCTTAAACCAGTGCAGTCTTATTCAGCAGTTCTGCAGTAAATTATACATTCATGAAAGTTATAATGCATAATATAGAGATGCCTTTATAAAAATAAATGGCCTGCTGCTGTTCAGCAATGACTGGATGAAAGAGACCATCATTACCAAAGTTGTGCATATATAAAAATGAATTAAAACGATCTTTTTCACTGACACTGCTTTTAGTGCACATGAGAATATAATTTAGTGTAATACAAATTTCAACAGGCTAAGTAAACGCATGTTTATGAAAAAATAATAAAATATTTAATATAGTCTATAAGAAAAATTCATAAAGTTTTAAAAAAAAGACAGGGATATCTGTTTTTGCCAGTGAACTCTTCTGAAGACATATTTATATATTTCACTTGCAAAAAATAGATACAATGTTACAACTACTTTTATTATTCTGGAAAACGTCACTTTCAACCATTTTTAGGGAGACTATTTGAAAGTAAGAAACACTTCTAATAAAGACAAACAAACAAAGTTTGACTTGTTTTAATGCTCTGTGCACCAAAAACAAAATTCTTTTTATCTTGGCTGTATTGGATTTAGTAGGTAAGAGTTGATGCAGTTTGGGTGAACTGGCCCTAAACATAAAATTTAAACCCAATGCAGAAAAGATCAGTAGCTCCTCGGTGGGTAAATAAGTTGGTTTCTGCAGCTGGATGGTGAAGTTCACAGAGCTGCAGGTTTACAGGTTACTGCAGTGCATGTGATTTCCTTCTGTAACCTGATTTTCCACAGTAACCTTGTTTCTTGTGCCGTTGTCACTGATCCCATGAGAGCATCAACACAGTATCTCGTGTTTTACACCATAATCGAAGCATCCATGTCACTTCTAATATGTGTTTGAGTGTGTTTATTAAAGACAGGCAGAGGGGAATATCACTTTATAATGCTCTTGTCATCGATGGTGTTTGGAAGTCTCGTGACAGCTGGCTCATAGTCGCTCCCTTCATGTAGCACTGATGTGTGTGTTCATGTCAGATGTGTGTGTGTTTGTGAACAAATATGCTGGTGGTGCTCGCCGGGTCCTGCCACCTGCTCTGTCTTTGCGGCGGCTCTGCCAGCGGTCGCCTGAGGAGTCCCTCACGTTTCAGCTTCGTTTTACGTCTCCACCAGGCCTGCGGCGGCGCGAGACCTGCAGGAGTTTTGGCTGGGGCTTATGCACGGTGCCAGAAAGCTGTCTGTTGTGAAGCATAAGTCTGGCTTGTTTCCACTTGGACGCTGTTTTTCCATCTGTTTCCTTCCCAGTGATCAATTCTGACCCAAATCTTGTCGGCTCGACTATGCAGGCCAACAAGGGGCAATTGATACACTGGAATTCAGATCTAAAAGCTTTTTTGTTTGGAACAAAATTATCACTTGCTCTGTAAAGAGACATGTTTGTTTTTTAAGTGACTCTGTAGTGGAGGCGGCTAATAAGACTCAGATCAGAGGGAAATGTTAAAAGGGTAAAATACTGTGTGAACCTAAAATGCCCTCTTTAATGTTGAATTTTGAAAAAGCTTTTTAAGAGGCGTTTCCACACAAATAAATTTACTGTTTAAAGCATGTGTCTGCAAGCTCTCAACTTGCCATGAACCAGAACAAACTGTTGCTTTAAACCTGGGAGATGTAACTGTAGCCAAAAGGCAAAGCTGCATTAATGCTTCTAAACATTAGTCATGTTAGCAAATGTAATAACATGACAAAGTTTTTGTACTGTGCTGTAAAACACTCAAGCAAAACAATTTATATGAAAAATTTAAGAACACATTCAAGACATATTGTGAAATTAGCTCTTTTGATGAGATCCACAGGCTTGGCTTTTGACATCCAAACCAATAAAGGAGCATCAAATCCATCGTCAGTCAAAACAGACAAAGAATGGGGCAGTTAGCATTAGCAGAGGTAAAGAAAGAAACAAAACTATTGAAAAACACACTGGATGATAGAAAGGTTAACATTAACAAATTACAAACCCTGAAATATCTTAAGGGGTGGGAGCAGTTAAGCCTTGGGGAAGGATTGGAATAAATTTAAAAAATAATTTGTCTTGCTCTTCTATCTTAACAATACTCAACAAATTAGGTGATAGGAACATGGAGGATTAGTGGGCTGTTTAGAAGTGTACGTGTCTTTGTTCGCACCATCTTGTCTTTGTATGTGTATGTTCGATGCTGGTATCGGTATCGAAACAAGTCTAATCTCATCAAAACAAATGATCTGTGTTCAGCTGTGGAAAGCTGTGCGGAAGGAAAACCATGAGTGAGAACCTGGTGCTGGCTCTGTGGCCGGTGGATCTGTCTGGGTCCGGTGGAGGACCGTCTCACTCTGCTGATTAGCTTTAAAACTGTAATAATTAAATTTTATAACCATCATTTTTGTGCTGCCATCCATCCACCCCTTTACTATATGTATTTAAATTAATGTGTGTGCGTACGAGTGTGTGTGTGAGAAAAAAAAACAATAAAAGAACATTTCATGGTCCAGTAAAAGCTGCTATGGCTGACTGACAACAAGTCTCCAGGAACAGCAGTGCAAAAACAAACCAGACTAATAAGTGCTTATATAACTAAATATATAAATTCATTTTTACCAAACAAACAAACCTTGAATATTGAAGTTTCAAGTTTCAAAATCGTTGCATGAACCTATAAGCTCTTAAAAAACCATACAGTGTTACTACATGTCATTGTCCTTTGTAAGTTTGGGCCACACAAGTTTCATAAACCCCGCCCATTTTCCCCAAAATAGCTTCATGTATGAGATATGGTGTTTGTTTACAATTTGTTAATATTCAATAATTGTTACCGAAAGTACCTTAAAATGTGCATGAAGTTTAAAAAAAGTCATTCTTCACGCTAATATTCAAGCTAGGAAGGCAGCACGTGTAAGGAACTATTTTTTCAGGCGTAATAACTTTTGTCTCAGTGGCTCCTCTTTCTCTCTCACTCAACGATTTTTGATCAAATAAATGCAGACAGGGTGAATTACCTATACCTATTAACTTTCATGTGTCCCATGTTGTTTCTTTACTCTGTTTCAACATCAATGACTGTGAATGGGGTTTAAAAATGCAATCTGAGATCAAAAATATACACATGATCAAAATTTGACACTTGTAGAAGATAGGGGCAATCTCTGCTAACGGTGAGAAGTCAAAAAGAGACTGATGTGGTCGTTTGAACTTCAGTTGAACATAATCTTTTGCTAGTTTTAGCAATTTGACTTCATCATCCCTAAAGATTTAAGGATTTTGGTTATTTGGTTGGTAAATCCACCACTTTGGTCTGAAATGAAATATCTTAACAATCAATAGGTGGATTGTCAGAAATTTCTTTTCCGGATTTTTATGGCCCACAGAGGATGACACCAAATCCTTGACTTTACCTCAAGCACCACCATGGAGCTAAACAATTATTTTATGGACTGCTAAATTGGATACAGACATTTATTAATCCCTCGGGATGAGTTGTCATTACTGTGGTTATTCTTTCATTTATCACCACTTTTGAGTCTGAAGACCGAGCTAAGAGGAGATGCAGAAGTCAAGGTTTTATCTCTCATCTCACCACTTGAATTACAATATGATAAATTGTAACCCCAACCCTAAGCCCTAACCCCAAACTCTAACCTTAAACCCTGACTCCCACCCCAACCCAAACCACAACAGTGACCTTAACTCCAACCCCAACTCTAACCCCGACGCTAACTCTAATCCCGACCCCTGTTTAACCCATTTATTCACCCTATTCTCTTGCAAATTTACAAATCCTTCTGTGGTGGAGGCAGGACCCTACATGCTAAAACCAACTATCACTCTTCATGTCTAATTCTAACCAACCAATCAACGAAGGCAGTGATTGTTAGTCAATAAATAGTATCATAGTATGCCGGTCTTGTCTTCTTAGGACCTGTAATTTAACGATCTCCTCCATCTGCAAACTTTCTTGCTCTTTATACAACTTGACCTAACTTTCTTCTTTGGTCCCCTTATAATTACTAGAGTCATTCAAAGTTGTCTGCATTCCGTGTTTATATGCTAAAAACTACCAAATATGTTACTTCAGTAATCAGGTACTAATCTAAAGAATTCCTTCCTCAACCTCTTACATTACGTAGATGAATATAAATAAAATTTTATAGTACCACATTCCCATTAGTTAATGTCTTGTCATGGGGAAACAGCAGCTGTCCATGAGTGTTTTAGACACAAACAACACACACACACACACACACACACACACACACACACACACAGAGGTCAGCAGGGTAACAACATCTCAGCATATTTCTTTGCATTACAAATAATGAGGCCAAGAATTTGACCTTGTCCTCAGTATTTGTTGGCAGTCTCTGTGTGACTGAAACAAACACGTTCAGACAAACTCTTTCCTCAAGCATAAACAGGCTGTTAGTCTGCTGGTTTCGTTCAAGTGTGAATGTGTTAATAAGCTTGTTTGAAACTCCCAAATAATCAATCAATCATGTTCCAAGAAGAATATCTTTTCTTAACACATCTCCTCTCCAAATCCACTCTATTTTCCCCCTCTGTCAGGTTCTCATCCTCATATGATTGTCTGGGGAGCTGCCTCCTCTCATGACGTGTAATGAAGCGATAAATCATGAAGCGATAAATCTTGGAAATAAAGGAGGAGGAGGTGAAGATCAAAAGATGGAGATGAAGTAAGAAGCATCTCCTCACTCCAACTCTGCAGTTCTGCAGTATGACAGTCAGGAAGACTTACATCAATATTTATGATTAGACTAGAAATTTAGCTTATTTCTCTGTTAACTTAAGTCATTTTGACACTGCAGCTGATATTTACCCAACACAGACTCTGTCGGCAGGTTTCACTCATGTTACATCATGAGGGTGCTGTTCCATGGTGGCTGGCAGGTGGCTTTGACCCTCCTGTCCCCTTGTACCCACGCAAGCAGGTCCGGCCAAATTTATGTTGTGATGTGCCAGGATCAAGTAGCTGGGCAGCTATCTTGTTACTAATCTGGTAATCTGTTTGGCACAGGTACCTTTTTCCATTCCTCCTTACATAAGTCAGTCTAAGTTCAGATTCAAAGTGAGAGTCTGGGCCAAAGGATGACCAGTGGGAGGGACAGACAGATAGTTCAAAAGAAAAAAAATACAAGATTCTGTGGTCTCTTCTAAGAGGTGTATTAAGATTTTTTTCCCCCTTGTTTTCGTCCATACCTGCACATTTTTCTTTAGCGTGGATGGAGGTCAAGGTCAGCCACTGAACATCACAGAGCAGTTTTGAGGATCCCAAAATCCAGACTCCTAAAAACTGATTCAGGTGTGTCACGTCCCTGAAGTGATTACCTTTCATCCCACAGTAAATATAGCACAAATTTTTTAAAACACTTTGTCTCAGACCCAATAATACTTTCAGATTACATCAGAAGTGTTTCCTTTTATGACTTTATCTTTACACATATTTCTCTCCTTTGGCCTCCCTGTTTTGTTTTCCCAGGACAAATTTAGGCAATTGCATCACAAACACACCATCAACTGTAACTTTAATAGACTGAAAACTTCAAACAGATAGGCAAGGAAATCGTTACTACGCTAGCCTCACTGTAAATCAGCTAGACTGCAAAAAAATTGCTCAGCATTATAATTCATTTCCTACATTAGGCCTCTATTGGAGATGTTTCTTGCAATAATTCAAAGTGCAATATTTGTGTAAGGAAAATAAACTTCTTAAGATAATATCCAGCAAAGATAGTGCAAAAAGAGGATAAAAATGGCATTTTTACATCTTATAAAAATATTTTGGAGTCATGCATTTTTAAAATACAAGAGGTGATACCTTGATACATTGGGCACATTTTGTTCACTGTACTGTAATAATAATTCAGTAGGCCTAAAATTTGACTGCTGTGTTTATACTGGTAATTGAGTATGCTTATTGTGGTATTTCTATTTTACATTTAAGCAACAGATCTACTTAACATCATTGTTTCACAACTAACCAATAAATAGCCTATATATACACCAGTTCAGCCATTAAGATTTGTATCCAGTGTAGGCTTATATTGTTTACTTTTTAATCTTTTGGTACAGGGTCACAAATAGACATAGCCCACCATAGTTAGAATTTTCTTCTTTGAATGCATTTTCAAATGTAACAGTAAACTACTGTAAAGTATGATAAAGTTACAGACCACTTATCATAAAGGTTCTAACATGAGTATGATGTAAATTCTATTGTGTTTGTTTTAATATGTGAGTTTAAACCACGCTTTAAATGGGTTAGGTCAGTTTGTTTACATTCTGCAAGCTTGTAAAAAACAAAACAAACAAACAAACAAAAAAAGACCGCTTCACTTCCTGATATGGATTACCCATGATGCCTTGCTGCGGCTATAAATACCCTGTCGCGTTGATGCAAACTGTAGTTGCTGTTGTCATAGGAGCTTGAAAGCGCATCAGTTCAACGAACAGTTAGGCTAAAGACTTTTGCTGCAACGAGGTTTTTGTCTTAATTTACGGATGGTGAACTTTTCTGTGGAGTTTTTATCGAACAGTAATTGTATACGTTATCAAACAGGAGCCAAAGACCCGTGTTTCCTCGAAGCTGTCATGCTGAACACCGAGGAAAGGTAGGAAGATGATGGATTTGTTCTAGAAATGTTAAAAAAAAAACAGACGTCTATTATTTAGCCGAAAGTGTTTGCACTAATATCTTACATAGAGTGAGGCTTGTCGAAACCGTTTGACTTTACTCTTAGCTAGCTCGCAAATAGCAAGAAAACAAAGGTGATTTTTTCTTAGCTAACTTCACGTTTCTTCCGCACAGAGCTGGTTGTTACGTTTTGAGAACAAACGTTGTTTTGCCAAGTTAATCATCCGAATGATGCAGTAGACACAATAAACTGAAAGCGTTTTTCTCTTCGCGTGAACACCAAAACACTCCTTAAAGCTTGTAATGACTGTGCACAGCTGA
>JAQFJA010000015.1:18516074-18536394 GCA_029874485.1 Naso brachycentron
TTTTCCTCCTCCTCCACCTCTTTCTCCTCCCCCTCCTCCTCCTCCTCCTCCTCAGCCCTCCCCTTACCTCCTTTCTAAGTGATCGATTTGTATTGTTCGGGCAGCTGAGCCCCCCCAGCCCGAGGTGAGAGAGATGAAGGCGGAGAGAAGACAGAAATAACTAGACTGAGGGAAGAGGCGAGAAAGACAAAAGTAGGAGAGCAAGCGAGGGCAGAGGCAGACCTTGCCACGAGCGGGATCTGGGAGAACACGAGGCCCCAGGGTGAAGAGATGGAGAGATGGGAGAGGTGATCGGCGAGAGTGGGAAAAGAGCAGAACAACAGCAACAATGGGGAGAAAATACGATGCAACATGAGGAATGAAATGTTCACTGGATCTGACCACTGACCCTGAGTGAAATACAGGCTCAAGGACGCATTTCTTTTGGTCTTACGTTAGCAACCATGAAAAACTTCATTTCTAATGTTGTGTGATGTCATTATTACCATATCTTTCTGTTCTTTTCATCTTCAAAACATGGTGGCTCCCTTTATTGCTAGTTTGTGCCTGCATGCCTGTGAGAAGCAGCGACTGGCTCTGTGTTTGCACCCATGAGGAGAGCGGGTGATGTTTCAGTTGTTGAGAGGCACTCATCGCGTCCTCGGGCGAACTGAAATGACGTAATCGTGGAGGTTTGTGGCTCAAGGATGAGCCACAAAAAAGGCATGCGAGAATTTCATGAAAATCTCTTCTGAGGACAGTTGGCAATGAAGCCAGATTTGAAGGTTTGAGGAGACTGAGCAGATGTATCATTATGTTTCCACCACCTGCCAGACTTGTGCACAGAAAAAGAGGATTTCATTTTTCAAATTTTATTGGGAGAGATTAACCACAGTCTGACTTTCATGCTTAATTATTGTATCTGCTTTGCAATTTTCCATAGTTTAATTGTTAGCCGTACAGAGCTGCTAAATTTAAGTATGTTAATATGATGAAGACGTATTAATAAAACAACTAAGATTTGGAAAAGACCAACAGAAGTCAATGTAACCTCTGATCCTATTATTTAATCTAGGGGTCGTCAGTCGTTACCATCAAAAGAGCCATTTTGCTCCCCTACCTCGCCAAAAAAATCTGTTGGGAGCCACGAAGCATAATTGAGCCTCATAATGAAGTGACACATCTTTAAAAGTCTAAATTAGCTGTTAATGACCGTTTTTTTGTTTTTTTTTACAGTGGGCTTTTGTTTATTACATTTTTTTAGTAGGTACTTTGAACTAACCTTTTTGAGTTCTTTTGTTTGTAAAAATTGATAAAATAAAAACTAGCCTACTTTAATAATACATCAATATTTCGCAGCAGCATAGCATTAAAGCAGCAAAAGTAAAAAAACAAAAAAACAAAAACTGATTTCAGTTCAGTTTTGACTCAAATCAATTTAAGTGTAAGTTAACCCTCAGCCATGTAGCATTCAGCCATCGGGCCTGATCATAAAACACAATATCAGCACATGCTCATTCAATTCACTGAAAAAAAAATCATGATTTGAGAGCGCAGAAAGCCTACTATTCATGTGATGATGCACTTTTACAATCAGACAGTGGAAAAATTGACTCAGTGTTTTTCCGTCGTTTCTTGGGGCTCCCTGCCCTGTTTTAGATGTGTCCCTGATTCAAATGACCAGCTCGTTATCAAGCTCTTCATTTGAGTCAGGTGTGTTGGAGCGGAGACACATCCAAAACATGCAAGTTGAAAAACACTGCTCAAGCCTTACAACAATGATCATGTTAAACAACACAGAGACCAACTGCAGAGGGGCCAAAGAGCTGCACGAGGCCCACAAGTTGCAGACCCCTGATTTAAATAAATGCATCCTATCATTTATCACATTGACCAGATGTGAATAAACGAGTAGCAAATGAACTGACCAACAAAAATAAATCACCAACTAATAAAGATTTTAAGCCAATTACCATTTTGCAACTTCAGCTTCTGAAATGTGAAGATTTGCTGCTTTTCTCTGATTTATTTTTTCTGAACTGGTTTGGCAAAAAAGCAATTTTTGAATGTCACTTTGACCCTTTCCTGACATTTTATCCACTATATGACTGCTTGATTTACCAAAATAAAAGCCTATGACCTGAAACTATTTAAATCTCAGTGCTGCATTTTGTTTTCGTGGCTTTTCTTTATCTTTATCTGTCGGTTTGAAAGTTCTTGCGAGTTTAACTTGACCTGAGCATGAAGCATTGACAGTACCATAAAGAACATCATGCGCGCTTGTTTTCACTGTGATTCTTTCTAAAACGCCAACAAATACAGACCTACATGTCCCTCTCCTCATTCGTGAATGTTGCCATTCAGCTCTGTGTCAGTACACGTCCCAAGGTCCAGTTATAAAACTTAAGACTTCATTATCAATGTTTGCAGTACTTCATTATCAGATGGAGGGCATGAGGTCAGGATTTATCCTTTAGAAACTCGACTTTTAGCAATATTTCAAGTCTGACTGTTCAGGGTCATGCAGTTCGTTTCAACTATAAGTAGAAAACATGTCTACTATGTGAGTGAAAGTCAGTTTTAAGCCCTTATCTTAGTAAATAGTGATATATTTGATTCATTTGTACTATTTTTTAAAGAAAAAACTTTCAATTCAAGATTATTCATTGAGTTTTTAATGCAAAGTTAACACAATAATGATGCAAATCATGCCAAATGCATTAAAGCATCTGCATCTGCTTTTTAAATCACCCGCTTTTCAAAATATATAAGTGCAAATTTTTAGCCGCACACATGCTAACGAACACATGCATCACATTAAATGCAATATTAAACAGCTGCAACACAAATTGCATGTTAAACTAACGTCACCTTTTTCCTCATAAGCTGTCGGTTTCACATGATTACATTGAAAATTGAGTGTGTTCATGTTTTATTAATGGGTGGATGTGTTTTGTTTGGTGAACAGGAGGAAAGGATTTGTTTGGAAATCGGAGGCAAACGAGGAGATTTGATTGCATGATTGTTTAGCAGACATACAGGAGATCGCGCGTTCTCTCGAACCCGACGCATTTTTGCTGCAGCAGCTGACACGCCTGCACATGGTGAGACAGGTGTTCGTGATCCGTTGGCAAACACTGTGGCACATTCACATACAGTTTCTCACCATTCCTCATATCATCACCAGTGTCATTCACTGATGATCGTCATTAAAGTCTCTCACTGTCCTTCCCTGCTCGTTTTCATTGTGGAACATGGTGTGATATGGTTGAACTTTACAAAATTCAGGTTTGCGCTTAAAGGCTTAAATTGCAATTTGTAAATTATTTGCATGGACAATCAATAAGCAGTCATGACATGGCCAAGTCTGCAAATGGCTGCTGAAATTTTGTAAAGGTAATTTTTCAATGCCTTGAGCTTCACATTTAAAGCGTAGCTAAACCCCTAGAGTTTTGGTTGAAGAGCATCTTCCTGAAATTTCAAAAATGTTTAGAAAGTGAGAAAAATGTATAAAGTCTTGCAGTGCTAGGAGGCGGGGCTTTACTGAGAGTAGGCCCGGAGAATTATTAATTTGAGTAAAGTGATTGTAGTTGGATTTAGCTGTTAGCATATTTTTATTTCCACACATGTCCACAGTTCATTTAATACGCAGACAGCTTCTCTCAACTGGACTCCTCTTTTCACAGGGATGCTCTACTACCAAAGAGAAAAAACTGAACTCCAGTCGGTTTTTCCTTCATTTCTTTACACATATGAGTTTAACTCAACATGAAAGTGTCAGAAACTGGCTCATACATGCGATCTCCTCCACTTTAGCCTGCCTCTGTCCCTGTTGGGTTTCCATTGTAGCATTGATGTTATTTGTTCCGGGTCCTCCTCACTCAGCCGTGTGAGCAGCAGAGCAGAGACTACGCGCAGTGGGCGCGTGGTGCAGTAAAGTAGTTTTAGTTTTGGTTAAGTCAGATTGATCATATCCATAATACAGTTAAGATAGAGAAAATTCTGAATATTAAGGGTTGATTGTCTATTTAAAGTGTAACTAAACCCCCAGAGTTTTAGCTGGCGTGCATCCCTTCTGAAATCTCCAAAAATGCACCTACTATGTGAAAAAATGTATCAGTTCTGGCTGCGCTAGGAGGCGGGGCTTTACTAAGAGTAGACCGGGAGAATTGCGTAGTCTGAGTGTAGTGGCTGTAGTCAAATTTAGCTGTTAGCATATTTTAACACATTTCCACAGTTTATAATAAACAGCCAGCCTCTCTCCACCAGACGCCCCTTCTTTCTTTTCATATTTCTTTTTCACATTTATGTGTTTGTTGGTGAGTGCGTGCGTACCGTTTCCTAGGCGATGTGTGGGAGGGTGTGGGGCGTGTTTCCTCTCACAGTCTTCTGAATCTGAGCTGTTGGGGGTTTTTTAGAGGGGGCGGGGTGCAGGGCTTGGCTGGTGATGAAAGCTACCACCAGACACGTCATGAATCTCCTGATCAGCCGATAGGAAAACCCGTCTGCAGTCGTCAGGTTTTCACCAGCAGAGAGCATCACGACGCACTTTTGTAATGGAATATTTATCATTCAGTTCATTTGCACTAAAATGTCAAGATTTGGACCTGAATCAGTCAAAGACACTACTGAATACTTATTAGCATTGGTTTTTGGTTGAAAAAAAGTGCTTTAGGGGTTTGTTTATTCTTTAACTTCCGTTGCATTATGTTGGAGGCAGAAATCTCTGAGAAGGAGTAAAAACTGGGGAACATCAGCTCATCAGATGTTGAGTCATTTGTGTTAATTCTAACATGCTTGAGGAGAGAGTGAAATATCAGATGAGCTATTTATAGAAGGAACTCGGTTTGGATAAATTGAGGCAGCATATCAAAAAATCTGCTGGAAACAAGCAGGGGAATAGTAGGCATACAAATTACTGTGATGTCTTATTTCATTGCTACCTTGTGTGATGCTGCTGTCAGTTGGTAATGTGTCAAATTTGGGTTACAAGCCGTCATCCGAAACTACAGCAGTGAGCATCGACTCGGGCTTGAAAACATGAAATCCTGCGATGGGAACGCAGATGATTATGATGCAGCGGTTGGTTGAATAACGTCCTGTACAAACCGCTCGCTCTGCGGGGGGTCAAGTGCGGTGAAACGTGCGGCCTCGTCCCCACTCCTGGGACGCAGCGAGCCCTGAGGCGCTGATGTAGGATCAGCCTTTCCCATCCATACTCTGACCTCGGTCACTGCAAGTAAACATGCAAGCTGACCCACGAGCGGAGCCGCAGGCCAAGTCCCACCCACGCCGTACACTTACCCTGCTGTATGTGTGCATACTGAGCGCATTTTTTTCCTCCCATTGACCCAGATACTCATATTCTTCCCCCAGAGAGCCGCCTCTCTCAGTCAAAGAGAGGCTCATTATTTTACTGGAGTGCCTCCCCTCTTTTCACCTATGGAGGGAGGGAGGAAGTGGGGCAACCTGGTGGATGCGCTGCTGCACAGGGGTGCATTCAAGCCCACTGCGGTTCCACGGGGAGGCATTCTGGATCCACACAATTAGCGCAGCGTAAAATAGAGTCAGCAAGTTTGCAGCAAATTATGGGCTGGTTCATTATTACAAGGCTATCCCCGTGTGTAATTACACCACTCCAAATTTGGCCAACTCATTTGATTGTAAATCACCTAACTGGCCGCGCTTTTATTAAGTCGCCACACTGAAGCATGTGTGATGTTCTAACAGTCCTCGGCTCATACGCTCTGAATCATGATTGTGCAATGTTATTTACTGAGCGCTGAGGCTGAAAACAGGCCTGCATTTAAAAAAAAAAAACAACAAAAAACAGAAGAGCATGCATCGGCGCGTGGGTGGTATCTGTGAGATAATGAAATATGATCCAGGGAGGCCAGTTTCAGTAATGATGCTCGAGTTTAAGGGTTCATCAGACGTCAAAAAACTGCATACTGGGTTTTATGGTAAAACTCTGGAAATTAATCACAGTGACGTTTGTTTTCCTCAACAAAACAGCAGAAGAACGACATTCTTGTTTAAGTAATCCAACAGAACTTTGTGTTCTTATTATGTTGATTATTTCAAATCAAGTCATGTTTAACCCAGAACAGAGTGGCCACACTGAAATAAATGGTGCTAATGTCTGTCTGGACGTGGAGAGATGCCACAGATCGACGTTTTAAAATATGAACTCCACATGGCATCTGTCATGGTCCAGATTATTCATATACTGTGTATGCACAAATTTTTTTAGAGCCAGAAAATCTGATTGGATTGAGATTTTACAACACTGAGCCTGTTTTCATGAACATCCTGTCCATGAATGAACAGAATAAAACCCACATTTTCAAAGGTCCTGGACCGGCCACATTATTCCCATTGCTTCTGTGTCATTGTAGTTATAGCGACTTTAAGTAAAATGTCGTCATGAATTAGGTTCAAAATGTCCTTTTTGTGATTAAAACATAGTATTGAGGGTATGACAAAGGTTTCAGCACCTTCAAAAGGAAGTATTTCTCAAATATAGTTGTCTTGTGAGAAAAAAAGACACTCAAATGTTAAATTAATTTGACATTTTCTGGGTAATTATGTCTGAGGATGTGTCTTGAATTAGGATGTTATGAGAAATCGTGTGTTTGAGGGAAAATAACATTTAAATCCAAACGATTTAAGCTGCTTCTATTCTAAAGAACGCGCGTAAATTGAGGACATCTGTGCCCATAATGACGCCTAATGGTTGGAGACACGCACTGGTTAAAGACATCTATGGCTGAGGAGACCTAATAGTTAAAGATCAGCTGCAGCGCTATGCGCCACGCCTCCCCGGCTCAGCACCTGGCTCTCCAACAGTCCGTCAGTTGCGCTGTTGCAGAGCGGATTTTCAGACAGGACCGGCGGAAGAAAACCAGCAGAAAAAAGCGAATGGGGGAGTGGAAGAGGAGAATGTGACAACTGCTGGATGCGGACAGAGTGTGTGCGGCTGGCTACGCTGCCTTTAGGGAGGCCTCGGCTCTTGCACCTGTCCCTCTCCGTCTCCGCGGCCAGGCGCAGTTTGGGCGAGAGCGACGCTCCTTTATTTATCAGGCAGGGCGCACAGCGGCGGAGGCGCACACACACTCACACACGCGCGCGATACTGTACGCACACACACACATACACAGGGCAGGCAGGCAACATGACTTCATCCTACAATCTGGATTTTCTTCCCGATATGATGGTGGAGAGCCGCCTGCTTGTTCCCGGGGACAGAATGTGAGTTATTTGTCATCTCTTTCTCTTTTTTTCTCTCCGCTCGTCATTTCTGGTTTTTGCCTGTGATTTTTCACTCCTCCTGAAAAGCAGCTGTCCGATGTGGAAATGTTGCTCCGCTGCTGGATATGTGACTTGAATCGGGGTCACAATTAACGCTATAGTCGGCGTGACTGTATCTCTGTGTTATTGTGTTAGTTATGGCTTGTTGTTATTAATATCCGTCGATAAATTGTGCGGGGATCGCAGGAGCGCCCGGGGATGTTATCAGCTATAGACGGGATGGTGATGAATGAACGCCATTATGGGGAATTAATGTTTCCGCCGTGAATAAACCTTGTCTTTATGAAGCTCTAATTTCTGCTGTATGTCGTTAAATTGTTGTAGCCCGTCAGGTTTTGGACTCTGAGTGCATTCGGAGCATCGGCTTCCCGGCTCGCTCCGTGGAATAGAGGAGGGGAAGTTGCTTTGATTTGCGGCAGCCGCCCATTATAATTTCTCCGGTTCTTGCTGGGCTGGATTCGGTGGTTTCGGGACTGTGCAGCCCGCTATGAGAGCGCACCATGCCGAGACACACACAGACCACAGGGACGATCTCCCTGTTCTCTCCGTTGGGTAAAAAAGCGCAGGGCGATCTCAGTCACATGAGGCTGATTTAACTCAGTCATCGGAAAGCATTTGCAGAGAAATCCACTGTGAATATGTGGAAAAGAAGCAACACAGAGGCTTTTGAGAACACACGCAGGAATGCATGGATGACTGGGATCCCGTGTGTTTCAATTGGATTTGCTGTAATTCAGTTAAACTCCGGAATTTCTCGAGCGGGGACAAAGGGAGGTTTTCATCCCGACATCATGGTCATGCGTTTTTTTTCTCCACAGTGCATGTCCCACTTATGTCCCCTCAGCTCACAGCGCCTGGTTGTTGATGGATCATGTTCTTTTTTCTCCAGCAGAGAGAATGTCTATGTGCTGTAGTTCTTCCTTTCTTCTTCATGTGAAGGTCTTCTTCCCTTCCAGTGTGCAATGTACAGTGTGTGTGCGCACGTTTCACTTAACTTTTGGTGTGTCTTTGGTGTAAAAGAAGAAAACACATGTAGAATACGTGTGTAATGAAACACTCACTTAGTGGATTTATTATGCCGGATATTTTAAGACGCTGCACAAATATCACAATACTTCAAAAATCTAGCTGCAGCTGGTGATGAACAGATGTTTCAGCATTCGATGCTGCGAGTTAATATGCCAAAAATAATGTATTTCATTATAAACTCACTAATCAGAATAAAAAATGTTAGAGAAATATTGTGGAAATGTAAATCTGAAACCTCAAATTTGAAAAAAACTAACAACCTAAACTTTAAGTCTCTGTGAATATTATTGCAGCAAAGACCTCTAGATTTGAAAAAAAATACATTATTACATTATTTCCAACCAGAAATTCAGTTTTTATAACATTTTTGAACCATTAAAGAACTGTAAACTCTAAGATAATCATTTAATAGCCCCATGATGAAAATTTCAGTGATATCACAGTAGCAGTATACTTGACATATGCAGTACGATTCTCTTCAACAGTACTATAGAAATATTGACACTATAATTAAAAAGTGCAACAGGCATACCATAAGCCACTATGAGATTGTTACAGGAATGTCACATATGCCATTTAGTACTACAGCATCCCAATATAGTCACTATCAAGAACCATAGAGATGCTTTATGTCAGTCTGTAGGCAGTGCTTCTTTTTAAGGGGACACAAGCCTCATTAAACGCTTGGGAACGACTGCTCTGTGTCATTGTTATAGACGTAAACTCCAGGAGATCAAGAATACCAACAAGTGTTTCATTTCATCCCAGAATTACTCATATTCCTGTTTCCAGCACAGTGATATAAGGCCAGGGCCTGCACTTTACCCCGCAGAGTCTCCCTCAATTGACTCTCCATGTAGTCTATTACTGAGATGCTCTGGTGATAAGACGGCACTCTCATTAATCAGTGTCATCAGCTCTGACGGCGTGGGCACCGTGTACAACCGGCGGGGATGGACGAGAAAGCCATCATACTTCCAGCCCCCCGTCTCCTTCCCCCTCAGATGTGCCTTGCATTACCAGGTGCGGGTATATCTGCCCCGGAGAGACGGATTTATGAATTATGTGTGTTGCCGGCATTAGACAGGCCTATCTGTGGTCTCTTACCCAGCCGGTGAGAAGGCGGACAGGTTGATTCAGATAGCGCTTATGGAGATGACACTTTGTATTTATGTGAACATGCCTCTTGAGCCGGGCTATTTAGCTCCCGAGAGGTGCTCTTGGTGATCTTTCGATTCTGCTGTTTGTGTCGTCACGTTTGGCTGGAATATTTTCAGGTAGCAATGTAGAAATCTGCATTCACGCAGGCTCTTTAAGTTTTACTAGTGAGTGTTGGTCTGGAATTGACTGCATTCCCTCTCCAGACCTCGCTGCTTCCTGTAGCGACTCCCACGTTTGACACTGACAGCCCCTGACAACATCAGACTTGACAAATATTAGCTGAGAATCATATGAGAGCTAAGTGGAACTAACAGGCTAATCTTTCTCTATCCAGTCCTATCAGGGCTGAAAACATGAAAAGGGGGTAAAGTGAGAGAATCAGGAAAAATGGAGCAGGACCTCTGCCCTTTACTTTCCACTCTCGCTCCAACTCTGAAGATGAGACTCGGGTTGCTTTCTGGGAAATATGTGACCCCCTCACCTCCTTCGACTCTGTGTTGAATCCCCATCTGGTACAAAACTTTACGTTTCTTCAGGGTCTATCACACTTACGGGCTGCAGAAGAGACACTACTTAGCAATGATTTCTTCAAAGTGCACACAGCAGTGATTGAATACGTAGCCAAAATTCAAGTAAATAAGAACACAAGGTTGCTAACTTTAACAAGTACACTGTGTGCAGAGGAAGACACCAGACAGACTCACAATAATGCTTGAAAGTGCCACATTCTCGCCAAGTGTGTACACAGCCCACCTCGTACAAAGACAACCGGCTGCTCCTCGCCGAGGGAAAATGTATATTTGACCGCTGATTCTCTTTACGGCCACACCACCCACTCGTCTCTTCACTTCCCCTCTCTGAACGGCTTCCAAGCCTGAAAGAACACAAATCATAAACCCGACAGCTGGAAGGGTCCTGTGACAGACAACATAGGGTTCTCATGAGAAATGTATATAAAAGCCTGTGTGTGGAGATGAGAGGCTGCAGTGGGCCGACAGCAGAGAGGGAGGGGTGATTTTCTCAACTGATCAGACGGTTCCACTTTTTGTAATATGCCTCTTTACCTACTTTATCTACATTACTAATGATTTTTGATTAAAATATGGAATTGTCTTAATATTTAATAAAAGTACCAATAGTCATCCCGACAATACTGTCATCAAAGAGGGAATGTGGTCAAAAGATTTGTAATGTTCAGTTCTGTCTCCTAGTTCTAGCATGAATGAAGTTCTTTTGAGGAGATTTAAAATATCGAGACACATATTGTGCATTGAGATATAGCCTAAAAATCACCAAAAAATCTCAATATGATTTTCACCCCACATCGTCCAGCCCTAGCACAAACCCATAAAATAAACTTAATTTGAATACTTTACAAATGTTTCTTGAGGGGAAACTGCAGTCATCACTGCAGAACTGCAAAATTTCCTACAGTATTTCAGTAAAACAAATGGATTACATGGGGAGTAACATCGTATATATCTTCGTTGATGTTATTTATAATTGGCTCTGGTCACATTTTTAAGAAGTGGGACTTCAAGAACAATGAATGCATGCATGAGTTTATTTGCCTTGATTTTGACGTTTCAAGAGTGCAAGACTTTGGTCAGCGGCTGCAGAATGCCACCTTGCAAAGCCGTTTTAACTCATTCCCTTAGTCTTTCTGATGTCAATTCTTTGCAAAATAAATTAAAAAGACTTTAAACTGCATCTATTTGTTCAAAAAAGCCACTAAAGTTGTGGTTATTCCTGGTTCCATTAACCACGGATGAGTCTGCATGACCCTAGTGGATCTAAAGCAGATCAAGATCGATTGCAGATTAAACAAGTAATCAACCGACACTGCATCTTAACTGCATCTACACATTATATGCTACAGACTTAAAAAAAAACATCTTTTTTGATACACATCCCTGCAAAAATCTCACCAAGATCATTTTAATGTGTCTGTCCATGATAAAGAGAATAATGATGTAAAAATAATCATCCCCTAGTGTCGCAAATTACATTGCAAAAGCAATCTTAGTGCAAATAATCACAACTAGATATCTTCTCAAAATCATGCAGCCCTGACGCAGGTGGTAGATAACCCCTCTCTAATTGTTTATGGTCAGTATAGATGATCAAATAAATACATTAGACTGATTATAGAAGTGAAAAAGAAAAGGAGATGAGAGCAGGGTGAAAATCGGCACGGGCACACTGAGAGAAAGGTGTGAAAGAGGGAGGAGGAGTGACGGTTTGACAGCATACGACTCCCCGGACAGACAGCCGCTCGGATTTGAATTGTGTCTTATCTGATGTGGAGATTAAGCGAAAATGAGAGGAATAAAGGGAGTCAGTAGTAATGGTGGTGGGTTTATCTTTCCCCAAGCAACAGACAGACAGACGGCGGCCTTTTCACTCTATTGTGAGGATGACATACACACACAAACACACACGAAGAGGAATGAGGAGAAATGCGTCAGCGACAGTAGAGGAAGCTCTCCGTCATTCCCGTTATGACTGTTTTTGTTCGTAATATTGTTATTTGGCGGGGAAACACGTACAGTATGTGTGATGTATGATGTGATGGAGTCGTCTTTACGCATCACCGGCTGCAACGTTGTTTTATGTCGCTTTCTCCCAATGCGTGTGTGTGTATGTGTGTATGCGTTGTCATAATGATGAATGTCTTTGCTCTGCTCGGGCTCAGGAGCAGTTGTCTGTGGCTGACACCACTGTGTGTAGGTGGTGATGTATCACGACCGTGTGTCTGAGGTCTCAGCGTGGATGTGTGTGTATTGCAGGGGTGTGGTTGTGTGTGTGCAGGTATGTGTGTGGATACATGGTGGGGTCAACAAGCATCTTTATATGTAATAATTATGTGAAGACTTGGAGGTGTGTGTGGGCATTTTTGCATCCTGTATGTGTGCTTTAACTTAACACACACACAAGTTATGTTCAGGAATGTTCAAATCTGAATTTTTAAGATTAAAATCCCCAAAGAGCCTCAACATTTAAAATCAGTGAAAGCTATTGTGTTGTGCATCTGTCCTGAAATGTGTTTTGTTTTGAGTCAGAAAGCTTGCTAACAAGTTAGCTTCTGGTAGGCTGCCTGAAGCTCACTTTTTCTTTAAGCTCAGCTTGATTTAGCTAGCACCTAAAATTTATTTATTTATTCATTTATTTTCAGAGTTCCTCTGATTAAAATTTTTGCAAAGCAGAAACATGTTCCTAAGGTCTGTCTATACAGGGCTTGGGAGCGACTTCGTAAAGCGTTGCGTTGTAGGGCTTGTCGGCCATGTTGGATGCTACAGTGGTCAATTCCAGAGCTTTTAGATGTCGTTCATGGCTGAAAGTGGTCGTTATTATTAACCTGGTAACTGAAACTTACATTGTCCGATCGACTAGAGTTTTATTTTAAAGCTCAAATTCAGAACTTTAAAAAGACCCCAAAAATGTTGTTTAGGCACCGAGCAACCCTTTATTAAAGTGCGGGTATTTTTGGCGAAAAGATTTGGGTAAACCTATGCTACCGCAACGCGTAGCACAAAGAACAACTTTATTAGACCAACGGCTTCTGCTTGTGGCCATCAGGATTTAACTGTTGGAACAGTAGAAAGACTTACAATGGTGGTTTTTGATTTTTGTTTTTTTCTTTTGATTCTATCAAGTATAAATTAGGGCCAGACTGATGTGGGATTTTTGGGGCCGATGCCAGTGCTGATACTGATATTAGAGAAATTCAGATATCTGATAAATCTCCCAATATTATACATATATAATATCATCTGGTTCACGAAATTGAGGCAAGATATCTTATATTTTAACAAACGTTATTCCAAACATCAGTGCACTGAGCAGTAAACACTTCATTTACCATAGTAGTTAAATAATGGACCTCTGCTGGACAAACTGTGTATTTACACCATTTTAAATCTATTGTCCAAGTATTTTTTCCAACCTTAGAAACAATTTTAATATCAGCGCATATCAGAGAACATAGTCAGATACTGCTATGTCTGCCATAGGCTGGTACTGACCGATAATATCTGCAAACTGATACATCGGTTGGGCCCTAATATGAATAAAATGCGTTTTATGATGAGTTAACAAGGCAATTGAGATTGAGACAAAACAGGTGTTTGCTGGTTAACATGTTAAATAAGACGTCTCTGTACCCTGATGCGCTGGCTCGATGTCTTTAACTTAACATCAGACCTGTAACTACTGTACCTCACATTCCGTTCGTAATGTTGATTCATTTTTTGAATGATTAAAACATAAATTCTGAACATGTCTACACATTTGCCATTCAAGTCTAATACACTGACAGAAAAGGTCAAGGTAGAATAGACAGGAATGTGTGGACTTGCAGGATGAATGTGCAAAAATTGCTTCTTTGTGGAGATTTGACGATGAAGATTAGACACTGTGGATTTGCACCTAGTGTGTGCTTGAACACATCTGATTTAGAATAATCTGGATGTGATTGTGTTAAGCCTCAACTAGCTAATGATTTCATGAATGTCTCACTGGTCTTTTCTGTCAGCCATGTTGGATTCAAGTGCTGCAAAACTTGTTTTTTTTTTTTTTTTATTCAATATCCACCCTTGTCTCTTCTCTCTGGTTCTTTCCATCTTCATACAATTGTACTGATTAACTGATTTGACTCCTCAAGAATGGTTATGTGAACGCTGGCTTTTCTATCCATCTCCCTTGATTCTAGTTTCTACAGTGCGTTATTACATTAGTCCCCAGCTCTTTGGTCTGCTCATTCAAGTCAAGTACATGTTCACACAGCACACAAAGATACACACACACACTTTCAAACACTTTACCTTATGAATTGAGCTGTGCAAAGAGAGTATTTTTTTGTGCAATTGTATGTGTGAGTGAGACAGCGTTTTGTATGTGTGTGTGTGTGTGTCTTGGTGAGTCTTCTGTTTTCAGAGGGGAGTATTTCATCACTTGGCCTTGAAACGAATGAAGCATGCACATGCTTTCAGTGCTGCATACACACATTGCCACCCACATAAATACGCAGAATACACATCACGTGACACACACAGACACACACATATACGCACCCATGCAAACACAAACACAGTCCCCACGTTGTTCACATCTTGTCCCTGGGCTGTAGTGACGGACAGAAAAATAACTGAAGCCTAAGAGACTAAAAGAACACAATGATGATCTCTCCGCTCCTCTCGTTTATGCATCTCTCTCCTCTGCACCACCCCTTCCTCTCTCAAGTCTTTCTCTCTCCTCCCTTGGCTTCCTTTCTTTCCTCTCATTCTCAATAGCCAGCCATTGCATTTGTACTGTGCAGCAGCATTACTCTGCCTTGCCAGAGGGAGAGCTTACCTCATGCATGTCTCAGTAGATTTTTTCTACCCCTTCTTCCCCCTTCCTTCGCTTTATCCCTCTTTGGCCTGTATCTTCCTCTCTTTCTCTCTGCACTCCCACTCTCTCCCTCGTTCTCCATTCAAGCGTGCTAAATGCTTTACCTCTGTCAACTCTTGAGTCTGAGAGGAGCTCATTATTGTGGAGAAGGAGAGGAATTTGGATTAGGAGCAACATTCGTGGACTGAGGCTCTTGTTCAGCTAAAAGAGCCATCAGAATTACAGAGAGGGATAGACTTACCTGCATTAGTTGGTAGTTTTATTCACCAGTCGCCAGGGTTGAGGGTTTTACTGTGATTTTTGAATTATTACTTCTCAAAAATACATTACTCTGCTCCCTAAAATATGTGGTTTAAAGTCTAATATTTAAACAAAATTATTGACAATTAACTCTCAAACAATTTGCTATGATTTTATTCTCTTCCTTCAGTGATGATCTTCATCATTTGCTGGCCTGTTTATAAGAAAATGCTCTTGCTGGTTTAAACTACGCCATGTGGTTATATGTGCATTTTATCATCTTTATAGTTAAGACTGTAGGTTGACTTTACTTCTGCCATCAGGGATAGAAAACCCGTCACATGCAACGATTTTGTCATGTTGTTTCTGTGGTTTGGAAGTATTGCCTTCAGTTGTATAGTAGCATCACTATACAGTACATGTGCAATAATCATATAGAGCCTGAGACCTTGCATCTCACTTTTCTGATGTCGGAATTTGATTGGACAGCATCTGAGAATTTCCGTAACTTTCCAAAAACCAACAATCCCGAAAAATTTTACCTTTCTTTTGCTCCGTCAGGGCCGTCAGTTTTTCAAAAAATTAAGGTCAGTCGAATTTAAGTGACCCATATTTCATTTGGATAAATTTGATTTTTGTCATTGAAGAGTAAGAAAGGTGCCTTTACAAAGTTTTGTGACTTTCATATCCACGGTGCAGAACCCAAAATACTTCCACACGCTGCTTCTCAGATGTGTTGGTGTCATGATTGTCCGCTCAGGACGGCTCTGCTCGCTGTTGTCCTCCATTGTTGTAGCAAAACAACAGATTACAATTAGCTTAGGCCACATTTACATGGGAGCAGCCCTACTAAAAACGGAAAGGTCTTTGCATCTTCAAAATATGTGCACCTTCACATGAACAACCGAAATGCTGTGGTATGCATGCAGGCCAGTGGTCAGCAGTGTAGTTTGCAATTGCCTGCCATCGGAGCTGCCAAAATTGTTAACTTCCTGTTGCTGTTAAGCCCTTAGCAACCACAAATTAAAGAAATTCAGCTGTCAATTGACTTCTAAAATGATACGAACACTTAAATTCACCTCAATAGACTGTCATCACATTTGACTTGCTTTGAATCCACTGTGGATGTTTAATCTGAGTAGTGACTGGAGCAGAATGCATTGACCTGTGCTAGCATTAGCATTAGTGTAGTCACCGCATTCACGGGCGCGCCGCTTGCCAGTTCACACAGCCGGAAAGAAGGTTGCATTTTCAGAAGATTCCACTCTGGAACCCAGTTTCAAACGTTTGTGGCTTCAGGGGCGCCTGCATGCTGTTGTAAAGTAAAAAGAAGGCCGAAACGCAACAAAGTGTTTTGTTTAATGCGAAAACATGGCCGTGTAAACTGCCCCTTTGTTTACTGACAGGTCAGTAGGGTATGCAATAAGTCAAACTGATTAAATTTTTTTTCTGGATCACAAGGGAATCTGTTTCAAGTGATCTATAGAGAGACTGCAGCCTACATTTCGAGCAGGTCATTACAGCTCGAATATGAACTTTTCACTCCACGTTCGAACGGATATCTGAATTGCGAATAAAAAGTGACAGCCCTATTCTTCACACAGCTATGTCCATCAATTTCTGTGTGCAAACAAGTTTTTCAAGCAAGCCGATCATGGTTAGGTGATGTACCACCTGTTGAATGCCTCTCTGTAATTCCATCTATAGATGTTTTCTTGGAGGTCTGGATCCCTGATCAAGCCACCTTTCCGACTGCCTGCAAAGATCATTTGAGATTCTCATTCTGCTTTGTTCAAATTGGAAAGAGTTTCCACATACAAAGTTACCATTTGATCATGATATGCAACTGGAAGAAACAGTCACTGAGTAGTAGAAAGGATATTTTTTTATGGTCAAAGTAAGGGAGGGTACTGGCATTCCAATTCCTGATGTTCGCCTCCACTCATCACATGTGGACTTCAAACTTTAATCACATGCAAAGTTCACATACTGGGCAGAGTTGCTGGGTTGATTTAGCTTGCGTGAGTGCAACTGTTGGACCACGTGACAGCCGGCCCGGTGACATTAGGCAGCGGAGAAACTTCAAGGCTCTGATCAGATGGTAGTCAAAGGTCACATAAAGGGCAGCGCCACCTGCCATCAGCGTGCACAGCAGCTCCTGCAGCACAAATCACACTCTGCTTTTCATTCCAGACACTTCAGCAGCTGTTCATGCTTTTTAAAGAGATAATCCTCCAGGTCCTTATTGTTGAATTTTTCCAGTCATTGGTGCTAATTGGGTGTTTCACTGTGGCATCTTTCACTTGTCAAACACACAGCATGACCAGTACTATGGAGTCTCTTTCTTGGATTTGCAGTTGATTAGGTTCATTTTTGTGGAACTCAATTCTGTCTCTGCTCTTGCACATGCTAACTATCCAGCTTTTATTTATTTAAAACAGGTCAGAATTGTAAATCATATCACCGTTGCAGCAAAAATGTAATTTTCATGGAAGATGATAATTCCTTTAAAATTTCTTTACATCCTGTCAGAAGGAGAATTGTTAACTTCTATCAGCTGGTGTAGGTTTGTGTAGTGAAACTGAAACCTGCTCACTTGGTTATTTCTTTGATAATATATGGGAATGGGAAAAGATTTTGATGGGATCAAACTGTTCATTAATGTGCAGTTTCATTCAGAACGAATGAGCATGCTATAAATATATTTTAGGGTTGGGCGATTGGGTGAATATATCGACTATCGGTGATGGGCTCAACCCACCGGCAGTTGTTTTTTGGAGCTGATATTTTTGACTTTTTTTGACTTGTTAGTATGTTAAATTATTGGTCTGCCTTTTTTAAAATTTCACTCAATAAAAAATCAACCTCTAAGCTCCAAAATTAGGAACGGCCAGCGTCAGTGTGATTCAGAAGGAGTCAAGGAGGAGCAGAAGTGACCAGCGCAAAGAAATGTCGGCAGACTGCCTGTGGAGCGCGATTGTGTGCAAATTGCCTGAGCAAGTTGACGAGCAGTGCAGCTCCACCACTCACACTGAAGAGCTGAGAACAATAATTATACACGATGATTCATACCTGCATGCTGAGGAGTGCAGGTATGAAGCGCTTGTCTAGTGAGGGAAATAAACACTGTGCATGACTTCAACGCTCAGTGAATCTCTCAGTGTATAAATTACACCTGTGTGAATATTTAAGCAATTGCCACAATGTGGACTGACGGTGGCTGGTTGAAAAACGTTTGCATATTGCCAGGGGTATAACAATACATCAATTTGTATTGAACCGTACTGTCCACATGTGACGGTTCGGATGCACAGAAAGGTATGGAGATTACTCTGGATAATTATATACAGTATAATGTATTAAGAAGACTGATTAACGTAACACGGAACCAAATTGACATACGTGGCATAGTGGCAGCGGTAAGCCTTGAGCAAGTTTAGCACGTCTGATTGAGCTAACATGGTAGACCCGCCTGCTTCTTTTAAATCTTGTACTCGTGAGGCTTCTCTAGACTTTCCAAACTGCATGAATTAAACTCTGGTAGTGACACGAACCGTTTCGCGGAGGCTGTGTGACGTTCAAAACAATCTGCAGTTCTAGCTGCAACAAGCGAGAGAGAGGCTGATTACGTCAGGTTGCACACAGTGAGTCACAGACACGGCAGCCAATCTGGTTAATTTTCAAAATTACAAACTCACCTACGGCGACCTATGACACATGGATGTATGCATGTCTCAACAGTGTTTTTCTCAACTGGGCTAGAACGCAAAAATAAAGATGGGAAAGGAGAATGATGTTATGGTGAAATATTTGTACCACACTCATACCGAACCGTGACTTCTGTGTACCGTTACACATTATTATTGCCCAACCCTATTATATTTGTCCCTGACATAATTGGCCTCTTTTGTGAATCGAATTTTTATTGAGTCATACCGTAAAAAAGCCTCATATGGGAGGCGCCATTAACTCAGGAAAGAGCATTTTGTTGGTCATTTTGTGGATTCAATGGTTTTAAGATCCAAAGGTCTCGATGCTTTTTCAGTGTGTCACAAGAAAAAGTCTGAGGACAAACATTAGTTACTTCTCCTTTTTTAGCAGTGAAATAATATAGAAGAAGACATAAACTAATCATAACAACATTCCATTAGTCTCTAAAAACCTTCTGGCCTGACCTTGTAATGAAATCTACCTAGAAATCAAACCTCCAGCCATGCATGAGGGATTAATCTGAGTGTTTCACCTAAACCTCAGGGTGCCGCCCAGCCTCATCCACAGAGCACAGACTGCACTTCCTACCCATAAATCTCTTTGTCTAATCGCTGCTTCTCTGTCTGACTCTCTTCTTCCCTTCTTCTCTAACTGTTTCATATACAAGCACTGAGAAACATACACGTGAGCGCACATACACAGAAGCACACGTATCCATACACGGCTGCAGAGCTGTCAGGTCTAACCTTGACTCGCACAGAGAATGAATTGTAATGCAGAGGGGAGGGTGGGGGGCACAAACAGGATGTCAGAGAGCTGCTGCTCGTCTCTGCCCGACCTGCTTCTTTCTTCCCTGTGGAGTCCAGCTCTGCACTGTTACAGGTATTTTTTCTCGCCTCTCACTTGACCACAATAGTTGCCTTTTTTCTCTCTCTTTTCTCACCAAACAAATCCCAGGAGGTCCAAAGCAAAATGCAGTTTTGGGAGATTAGCACCGTGGTTAAATAATGGAAGAAATGATGATTAAAAGCAGATATCCCTGTTAGCTCGTACGTTGCATGGTAACACAGGTAGCAGGTTGTTTGAGTTTTCTCAAATGTGAAGTTGCATCAGCTGCCAAGCTAATACAGCAAAAGATGTCGGTGGATAGATCTGCAGATGTTTACCTGAAATTTTCTCAATTTTTAATTTTTGACTTTGCAGGCCATTTGTTTTAAACTAGCAACTCATCAAAACTTAAGGCTTCCTTCTTTGGACAGTACTGCTTTAGTGCTTATGTTCCATACTACAATCCTGAAGCATATTGTGCAACCTCATTACCCGGTCAAACAGGTCGATTCTGGTGCAGTGTTGGGACGCTTTGGTTGTTTTCTAACATGGTGGACCAAATATGAGCCAGCCCAAAAATTATGTCCAGATCTGAATATGTTTGGTCTGTTCGTACTTTGTCCATTTTGATCAGCACAGTGCCCAGCTATGGGTTATTGTTGGGGTCAAT